>JAHZNE010001346.1:0-43814 GCA_027744055.1 Callyntrura sp. NNG-2020 | reverse complement strand
GACATTCCCTGTTGTACACAGAACGGTTTGATGAAGCTTCTTCAAAGGGCACCCATTGTCTTCTCATGATCAAAGCAAGTGGACCAAGGAGCGTTGTTGTATACATATGCATATGTTATCCAACTTTTCAAGTAGGCTGTATATAAAAAGAAAACAGCCGTGTTTCTTAGAGGAAAATGCATACGAAGAAAAAGTCATTAGGGATTTCTATTTTCTAACGTATTTTCGCCAAACAAAAATCTCCGGGAATCGCTTCAATTTTCTTTCAACTTCTCTCATTTTCTTGGAGCCCACTCGCTTATTCATCTTATTAATCTTTCTCCTTCTCAGTAAAAACGGTTCTCAGAAAATTTCCAGCTGAACAATGAGATAAAATAGAGTATAATAACTAGAAAGGTATAATACACTGGCCACAACCCTTTCTGGACATTTAGTGATGAAAGCAGTCGTACTGGCTGGCTTAATGTATGGAGGCACTAAATCTACAAATGAGCAAACGGTATAATCCCATCATTAGGTGGAATTATCCATTTAACATGCCATTCTCCGAAAATCGGTTTAATGTCCGGACCCCTAGTTAGCAGCAATAATAATTAGTTAGAGTGATTGTCTGTCTTTTTTGCGAGGAGATGAGTCTGTGACAACGTGCCACGCCATGGTCCTCTGCTCTTACTCATTAGCGTATAAATAGCATTCTTACAAGGAACGAGACAAAGTCTGGATTGGTCCAGTTACAGTTGACTTTCATATTTCAAAATATCAACTTGATGATTCCGTGTAAATGCTCATGTATATTTAATAGCTATTTCCCTCCACACTAAAATCTCTGCTTCTGTCATTATCCTCAACCCCGTTCCCTAGTATAGTCATTCGGGACTATCAATAATAAAAGCCGGGAGGAAGACCAAGACATATTAAAATATGACCGGTGTCTCTTGTGTAAGCTAAATTATCTAAAATAGCTGCGCTACCAAAAAGTGAGGAAGCACATTCCGTGGCAGTTGTGGGACAGCTAGGCTCATGTGAAAGTAATAATGATAATTATGACAAAGAGGAGTTGTAGTAACTGGACTGGTTGTGTTATAATAACTGCACTAGTGAAAAGGAGTAGACTATTAAATCTACTCGTGTGTGCAGTGATAACTACAAGACAATTATCATAATTGTCAGGTGATACAATAGAATTATTACGAGGAACAGGCAGTCAAAGCACTTCCTCATACTTCTTTCGCATTCTTTTTAATAAAATAGCACAGCAGCAGCCGCTGCTCTCGTCCTCTGCTCTCAAAGCGAAGGCTCTTTTGTGTATGGTGTGGCAAGAAATACAAAAAGCTGCACAGTGTCCGCAGTGCATCACATTATGTGGTCTGGCCTTTATCAAAAGGTAGCCTAGTTTCACTTCCCCGTCATCAAGAAGGCTCTCCTCTCTCTCGTTTTTAATAAAAATAGCTGTATCCAGTAGCACAATACAGGTAGGTAGTAGTGGTGGTAGTAGTACCCCAAGAAAATAGCACACCGTAACAAAACAACGTAGAAATGCCCCGGCTTTTCTCCGGTTATTATTTTACTTCCGTCATTTCCCAGCCAAACTATTCGCCATATTTAATATCCAATGCTAGTTATGACTATAAGCACTTCGTAAGGTTTTTAGAGAGCAACCCTCTTTCTCTTATTATTTTTGTTCTCATAGACTTTCTCCTCTTCTGACGAGGGGCGGATAGGGTTGGTATCTAACAAAACTGCACGGTTTGTATTATGTAATTGTGTAGAATAAAAAGACACTTTGATTACACTGATGTGATGCATACCTGGCGGTGGCAACCAGTGACGAGTGAGTGGACTGATAAAAACTATTAGAAAGTTTTAACATTGCATACTTAAAGAAACGGCTCATCACTGTAAATTATTTTTCATTTAACTTCCTTCAGGGTTTTTGCCGATCCGTAGAGCAATTACTTGTAAGTCGTAAGCAATGTCACTCAAATGTCTTTGGACAACCCTTCCAGGTTGTATTTAATTCCGTTGAATTCCCGGCATTATTAAATTACATCACATAAATTATATTTAATGCGTTCCCTTTGTCGTCCATCCTGTTTTCTCCTCGTCAGTGCAATGCCACATACAGGACAATGAAGAAGGCGAATTTTTTTATGCTGATGGTGAGTGGAGTATTTCATCCTAATTCCTGGAGAACAACAGAGGTTGCCTATATCTTTGCAGCAGCAGTCAGTTCAACCCGCCAACAACAATAAGCCAACTAACTATACGCTGCTAGCAAGAAGTCGGTTTTTGTACATAAAAGGTTTCTTTGCTTTTGAAAGTCACAGTGGATACAACAAGACAATGCCTCTCGATCTCTTTTTCTTTATACAAGTCTGGAGAAAAGGAAGAAGGGAACGACGTAAAAGGAAGAGTAGATCGCCAGCTAAGAGGTTGTCTTTTTGTCTGTCAGTTTCAATGCTTCGCTTTCTCCATTCCAGAAGAGAAAAAAACTTCAGTGGATATGATATGATCATATTACGACAATATGCATTATTATTATGAAACAATGTCGAGGTACCGTTACCTAAACACACGCCTTTCCTAATATATACCAACTTTCGAAATGTGGCCGCTACATTACCCGTAATAGCTTTTTGTACATTTATTGTCTCGTTCACCACCATCCTGATAATGACGATTACCATCTTTTACGCAGTTAGGCAAAACCCAAGGATACATATATAATGGCTAGAAAACTAACGAGAAGAAAATGGTATTTTTACTGGAGAAAAAATATGACACAGCTTTTTTGGTTAGGTCGATGTATCACGTTGTGTGGGTGAACGGCAGATTTTCGGGTTGTGTACGTTCATTAGGAAGACGTGCGACAGACATTGGAGAAAAAGACAAGCCATGACATTGGCAACAGCTCAGCAACAAAGTTTTCATATCCGGATGTTTTTAGATGTGTATATGTGTGTACAGTGTACATACGTATATAAATTTGTGTGTGCGGTGCGCCCACGTAGAGACAAGAGAGATAACGTGTATGCAAGTCGAGAAAGTGAAAAAATAATATGGTCTCTGTCCCTTTTTAACGAGAAGAAAGTTATATCCTGCTCGGGGAGGACTGCTTAAGAAGATTTTATTTTCTAATATTCGAAAGTACCTATATGAACTCTCCTCCTCATTGCAGGGCAAAAGAGAGCCAGGAGAGAAGGGTATCACGCGTCTGCTTTTGTCTCTACGTTTCGATCAAGTTAAAGAGAAACTTCACGGCTGTTATTGCCATTTGGCTGGCGGTACGAATGTGTATGTGTGTATGTATCCATTCCGTCCAATCCACTAGGATCGATTTTTTTATGTGAAGAGCAATCAGTGGATACGACACAGATGACATGAAACGAAGGAGTGTGTGTTTAGGCATGATTCTTCTATTTTACTTGCCTTCTTGACTTTTTCCTAGTATTTGCTTCTTTTCACTTACCCGACAGATAAAAAATAGCAGGGAAATGGTTACCACGACCAGTGTAGTACTTGTAGAAGATACAAGACTAAAGTGGAGCTCTGTTAGTTTTACTGGAAAGGGGAAAGGGAAGAAAAAAGGCACAAAAAGTAGACAGATACACGGGCAGTTTTGCTCAACTTGTTAGGGAAAATAGATACAGAGTATAAAGGGAGCAGCAGCAAAAAAGTTAAGTGAAGAAGAAGCACAAGCCTTTTGGCGGGACATGTCATATAATAAAAAGTGTGCCTATAAAACATACATTTCTTATTTCTGTTTAGTTTCTGACAAAAATTTAGTTGTGCCCACACACGGCCCAGGCTTCGGTCATGCTCTCTCGTCGTTTCCAGAAAAGGAGAAAGGTCTTTTAAGAGGAAACAAAAAAGGAGAGAAGAAAAGTGGATTTTCTTAAAAGAAATACATCAGGATATCTCTTTACGGCGTGTAATGTATAGGTATACCGTATTTCCGCGCAGAAAGGCAGGGCTGGGATGGATACTTGATTTTGGAACCCATAATGTGATGCAGTTACTAAGCTCAGCACTTAGAAACAAACACAGCACATCTAGAGCCATTGCCGTATCTTGCCATTTTTAGATAGTTAGATTGTATAATTTACATAAAGGAAACTTCAGAAAACTTGAAAAGTTGACTTGAAAGTGGAAGACCAAAGGAGTAAGCCATGAGTAAAGAAACGGAGCTTGGAGGCATTATATGCGGAAATTCGGTTTGTCAAGGAGGAATGGACTAGAAAAAAAACGATGGGCCAAAGAATATGTATGGGAGGTTAGGAAACTGTCAGCAAAGCCCTGTTAGTACGTTTCAAGAGCTCTCCTTTTTCAAAATATCCTGCTGTCGTATTTATTCTGTTGAAGGCAAGCTAAATACGAGCCAAGTTCAGAACCAAAATCCTTTATAAGCTTAGCTGCTGTTGGTGCTACGGTCAAATTTTTTTTCTGGTGGTGTTGGCTCCCACTTGGTCATGCTTTTTGTAAGAACTTTGTCGTAACTTATAGAACGGTAATGATATAAAATACAAGCTCTTTCGCCTCGCGGACTCACGATAGCTTCTACTTTCTGTAAACCTGTCCTAGTAAATGTTAGTATTTTGATTATAAGAAGACTAGAGCATGTCTAACGCTCAATTCGCCTTTTAATGTCCCCTACCATGCAGGAAGGGATCATATCGATTGAAAAGTACGTATATACATTATGCCTATAAAAGAGCTGACTTTCTCTTCTCGGTGGCAAGGATGTTCCAAAGAGAGTACTACAAGACAAGACTAAAGAAAGCAATAAGTCGCAAAAAAATAGTAAGGAGATTTGTGTTGTTGAGTTGTGAGAAAGGAAATGAAAGAAGGTTGAAAAGGAAGTATACACGTTTTCCTCCTCTCCGTTTACAAGACACAGTGAATGGAAGAGAAAAGAAGACGGGGGAAAAGGATGAAGAATAGAAGTAGTGGAGGTCTTGGTTGCATCAGCTTCTTCAGGTCTTTGACCAGCAAAATGAAATATATTTCTAGTAACTGGATAGGTATTCTATATAGGGAAAAAGTCGGGTTATGTATGTTGTGAGTACAACAAACACGAACTTATCATACTACAATGAGGTAGGGAAGTAAAGGAAGGTACTACCTATTCCAAAAATGTCATAACATCCATAGGTAAAAATAAAGTATAGTAGAATTGTAGTAGTAACAAGAGTACAATTCAATTTCCTTCTATATTGTCGTGTCAAAAAACTTGAAGCCAGGTTCTTTTCAACCAACTATTGTGACAGTACTCCATCCTCCACCCCAGTCAAATCCAAATCTTTTCAGAAAAATTCTAATAATGGTGATGGGAGCGAGCGACAGAATAAGTTCTTAACAATATTGACTGAAAGACGAGAAAAGACAAAAAAGATGAGACAATGTTAGATGGCAGCAAGGCTTTAGACTTTTCGTTCCAAATTCCTGTACGCCTACTCTGCTTTCAAGATGAATGGACGGGTTCTTCATTCCCTTCATTTCGAACGTGTGAGCAGCGCTCGCGTACATGTACATCTCTTTGGTATTTTTTTTATAAAAGAACGAAACGTATTAAGTAACTTTTGACGAGAAAAGCTAGTTGGAGCGGAAGTGAAAGTTTAAGTAAACCAAGCAAGAAAATTGTATGATAGGTTGAAACTTTTTCTTTTATTACGAAAATGGATTACAGTTCTAAAATGACAGAGGTGGAGTGAGCTTAACTAAAATTGCGAAAGACGTTACAAAACGTTCTTTCATGTTACATTTTCCTCCAGTCTCTCTACGAAATAAACAAGAAACGTGCGAATATCAATACCGATCGATATAAAAATTAGCAGTAATAATGTATTAATAATAATAATATTATGTTTATTGATTTCACTTATACCACGTTTGCACTACTGAAATTAAAATATAAACTAGTCTAGGTTCTAAAAGACAGCGAATGTACTAAATAAGTAATAGTGAATACAAATAAATGTATTCCAGTCATTCCAAAACATTGTCATCATTGGCAATCTTTCTTCTCTTCCTGAAATGCTTTTCCCTCTCCAGTTTTGCTTCCGCTTTCTGTTTTCCCTTGCGAAGTTCCATCTCCAATTTTCTTCTTATCATCCTCGGGACTTAAATATGTACGACCACCACCAGTGTAGCCAGGTGAAGGAATAATCGGTTGAATACCACATTTCATTAGAACGTTCGGGTCGGCAGGACGTAGACGACGACAACGACGCCGGCGACGGCAGACTTCTCTAACTTTTAACTTCATTCCTTCAGCAACATACTCTGCTTCCCGATCTAATTTTTCGTAATCTACGGGTGGACTGTTCCCAGCAGTTTGTGAATAACTCATTTCTTGGGTATCTGAAATTATTTCTGAAGAATCGTCAAGCGAAACTGTTGAGCTCTCCATTTTGTTGAACGACATGTTACATGCACCTATTTCTGTGTATTAATGAATCAAAACCAGAATTAAACAAAAAATAAAACATTAAAAGCATATGTAGCATGCGTAATATTTCAAAACATAAAACAATCATTGATGAGCCTTTACCTATTTGAATCCCACGGAGGTCCTGAAACTAAAATCACATGCACTTAACTTTTCGTCACAAATTAATTGCGTAAAAACACTCAATTATAATAAAAACATTATTTAGAAACGACAAAATGTTCACCGATATACGTCACAGCATCTGCCATTTCCTGTGTAATTTTAAATGTAGAAAAATTACAAATGGCAAATTCGCCTTACATTTGACATAAAGCAAATTCGCTTTTTCACAAAAAAGAGCAGACACTTAGTTGACACGACGTGTCCTGTCTTCTGTAAAATTTGAATTTCCCTGCAACATTCAATTACATTTTGACGTAAAAAATACAAAAAAGTTAATATGCGAAAATTTATGTAGCTTGTCAAAAACAGATGCAAATACGAAAAAGTTTAAAAAGGAAATTTGATTTCATTGGGTCAAATAGACTAGANGGAAATTTGATTTCATTGGGTCAAATAGACTAGACATGGACGCAATTTAGTTTACTCACTGCTCATTGCATTCAAAAGAATAATAATAACAATAACTGTATCGGAAATTGAGTTCGAGTCTTAGTCGCCGCAACTCAAAAGAGATTTTGTTTCTTTTGTCTGATGATGAGACGATGATTGAATGATCACTTTGCTTTGAATAGATTAAAAAGAAGATATCAAAAATGGAATATGTGAGTGTGACGCGGAGTAAGAAGTGGACAAGTTGTGTTTATACATTTTTCTATTGTTGTTTGTGGCCTGGCGAGAATGATGCTGATAGCTTTATTGAGTATTTCGCCATTTACTGTTTAGCATTCACACTGTCATCATCGTCGCCGTTGCCACCACCATCCCCACACCAGAAGAGAGTTGACCGGTACATTGGTATCTTTTGTATCTTTTTAATGTTCTCATCATTGTCGTCAACGTACGTCGTGCACCACGACTATGACCGTCGAGTTCGCGATCCGCCGAAAACGGAAAGGTTACATGATTTTCAATGAAGAGGATGTTCGCGATCTTGATTTTTGGAACCATTATTACCATCAATATTAAAGGTAAGAATAAAAAAATACAAAAATGATCCGAATGAACCTAACATGCATATTATCGTCTCGTCGTCAATGCTGAAGGACGAAGATACAGGAGTATCGGGTATCACAAAAGAAACACCGCTTTAAAATCTCTTTGCATTTTAAAAAGTATTTCCATTGAACTAAGTCACAGATTAGTTCGTGTTATTACGTATAGTACTTACTACTATTGACTGTAGTATTTTGTTACAACAAGAAATGAGAAAAGTAGTTGACGATTTGACCGTTGTTGTTGTTATTCAACTGAAGCTATGCTCTGCAATCGTAGTACTTTGAATGATGTACTGCAAAAGTAAGTGCGTGTAGCTGGTTCTTTTATTATTGAGATCTTTCATAAAAAAAGTCATGTCATCATCAAACCAAATTTTTACATTTTTTTAAATACAACAACAGACCTTCAATCATTTCAATACATAATTTATTCGACACAATACAGCAGTGCAGCACAACAAGAGGCAAAATAACAATAATAATAGATGACGATAACGTTATATTGCGTTTACATTTTGCTATTACCATTATGCATTATTGCATAAAAAAGAGCGGCTCATCTTACGGGATATTGGTTTTTTTCTTCTTTCTCTGCCCTGCATCAGGACTTGCAGTTTGCGGAAAGGGTTATCCTTATTGCTTGCCTGCCGTTGTAGTCAGTGTAATCTGATTTGTACGATGAAAGAGAACACGCACGCATTACAGGGAAAATAGTCAAACAACAACAAAAGGAGATGGGAGATCTTTGCCCTTTTAAGAGTTTAAAACGCTATATGTTATTATTGTTACCACCATTACTAGATATTGCAATTTTCAAAAATAGCTTTTCTCTCGCGTTTCCCATTAATCTCGAGGTGGTCTCTTGTTGATCTATCTGATCCAATTTTTTATGTTACGAAAGAATTAATGGAATATTGTCTGCGGTTGCTTTACAAAGGTAACGTAGGTATGTGTCTCTAAAGAGGTATTATTTTGTTGGCGAATGATGAGAACAATGCACTTGTAACAGAAAAAATGTTAAATTTCAAAGGAATATATACACTAAACCATATACCTAGATGTTTATTGTGATACGGAATGGAGTTCATCATATATTTTGTAACACGTTTCTCTCTCGCATTAAAACATGTATCGTGATCAAAGGTCCTTCTCCTTTTTCTGGATACTGTTGGTGTGCTATATACGATTTTTAAAAATAATGACCATCATACATCAAGATCAACTGGGCACGCATACCCAATTCATTTTTGGTGTCTGCTACAGCAATAACCGCTGTTGCTCTCACTCTATATAGACTTTGCCCACCTACACGCAACGCACATTCATAGAAAAAATGAGCAAAACTAGTAAACTGAAATAATTACAAAATGGGAATGTTTTAGTTTTTAATGACAAAGTAAATTAATTTAATAAGTTGGATGCAGTGAAGGTGGCACTGTGCAATTTTACACAAACTACGCACCTACACTCAAACAGGAATGATGTTGATGTGTGGTAATGGTGATCTTGAATTCTAAGAAGGTCTCCCAAAATAATAACAATAATCGCAAACATAAAGAAATACCTATGTTATTTTAATGTTTTTTATGTTCACCATAGTTTAAGTTCGAGGAGTTTCCGCAAACAAAGTAGCATCGTCCACGTGAAATAGGTACGTATATGGACGGGAGCAGCAAGAATGTAATCATTCTTTTAGCAAAATCGTATCGTTACAACTACACCACTCTGCAAAAAATACATCAAACTTGTAGGAGTTTTAGCAGTAGTCTTTTTTGTAGCAAATAATGCATTATTTTTTTCCATTTCCTGTCTGCTTTTGTTTGCTGCTGGTATATGGTGTTGCTGTTGCCAGTAATGTTGACGATGATGATGACCCTTCCCTTGATTCTTCAAAAGCAATTTCCATGCTGTACGTCTAGGTACGGCCATATACAACATTAATTTTACACACACTTCCTTCCATTTCCTCAGTTGTAGTGTTAGTCGTAGGATAAAACGAAGAGAGTGCATGATTCATGGGACCATTATAAATAATAACGTATTAAAGTAAATTGCGTGAGACCTTAAATAAAAAAGGGAACTCTCTCTGGCTCCTGCTTCGTTGTAGGATTAATTTTATCTGTCTGTGAGCATTTACCTATTACATACATTGTATGAAGAGTCCACCTAAACAAACTCCAACATTCTTTGTGTGTTCGCGCAGGGATACATTCAACATTGTAGCGCGGAGAAGTGGAGAAGAGAAGTGTGCGTGCAAAATAATTTACGACAACCCTAAATACGCTGCTATACTGTTGGCTGGCGGTTGTTGGAGAGTACATAAATAAGTACTGCTGCAAATGGACGAAGAAGAGATAGAGGCTATTGCTCGGATGAATGATGTTTACTGAAGGAGTTGCTCATTCACGTTCTCTCATACAACGACGACGATGATGATGAGGAACCACCAACGCTGCTGCAGCAACTTTAAACAGACAATGTTGCGTCATTCATAATTCACATAATCATATTAATGATATAATGGCTTCCTTATATGTATGTAAGGAAGAAAATGTGGATATGTAAATTGTACATTATTTTTATGTACCTAACATTTTGTCAATGTTACTTTTTTGAAATAGCATGCAACCAAACTGCTTACACTATTACACACAGCTTTGGCTGTGCTTGTGAAAAACCCTGCCAGTCATCATCTTTGGCCATCATCCTTTTGAGATTTTTTTTCATTTTGTGAAAGGGTTAAATCTAAATGGTGAAAAAAAACGAAGAAAGGACCTTGTTCTAGGTTAAATTTGTTACAGCCAATGTGATAACAGAAAAAATATTCAAAAGATAATATGGCATGCTTATTTGACCTATAACTCTGATGGTTTAAAAACATATATTTCTCTTCTTTCAAGTGTACCGATAGGTATTCTTTATTTATAAAAGGTGCTATCATCGTGGAGTGAAATATGATACACAATTTAAAATGCTTTGAATCGAGAGGATTTATTTAGAATTTGAGAATGTTTGCGTTTGCTAAAAAATTGAATGACTACCATGTATGCAAACAAACTGTTTTTAACGGATGACCAGAGAGACCATGGATGCCACGCCATGCCACCATCACCACCACTCTTAACACCGCCACGAATACCTATATACAGGAAGCTCGTTTTATTTAATACGCCACGTTTGTTTTTTTTTTATTCCTGCTAAAAGTGACCAAGGCTAGTTCGAGGTAGCCACCACAGCACCAAAGGGATGAAGAGAAACACTGCGTTATACAAGAGATAGATTTGTAATAAAAATTCATCAAAGAATAGAATAGTATTTTTTTGTTTTGTGTAGCGGTAGCGGCTATACACAGACATTTTGTCGACGTTCATAAAAAATGCTGGTTTGTCTCGTTGTTGTATTCACGATGATGTATTGATGTCGTTGTGTTGGCGTTATTTGGGGAGAGGGCGGAAATGAGAGATTGCCACATGGAATAATTTTCATGGTTTAGCTTTAATCATAAAGCAACACGAGATGATGAGGCTCTGACGATGATGATGATGAGTTCTCCACTTTTGTTACTTTGTTCCTATCTGTGGTGAGTCAAGTCTTTCATGTGTGATTTGTTTATAGAATGTCGTGTCCTCCGCAAACTAACACCACACCACCGCCGTTGTGTTTACAATTTACAAATTGTTACATGTCACACGTCTCCCCTTTTTTTATCATTATGACAGTTGTTGGATTTTTGTAGGGATAAATATTTGTGCGTCTGCCTCTCTAATAATAAACTAAACCTGCTAATAAGCGGAATGAAATGATTGTACGTGTAGTCCTTCCATATTAATGACACAAAGCAATCATTCCAAATCAACAAACTAAATGCTCATTGTGCTGTACTGCGAACTGCGAACCTACATTTTGTGTGTAGCACTATAAAGTAATGGAACATTTGCCTTGGAAGTACTTAAGTCGATTTGCCAAAAAATATTTGATTTGCACGTTTTTCAAACGTCCTGCTTGCCATTTTTGCATTCCATTACGATTTTTTGTCTCCTTGCTACTATTATCATCATTTACGAATCTACACACAGACAGAGAGAAAAATAACAACCAAGGGATTATGATTTTGGTACCTAGTACTGCAAGCGAAACGTTAGCTTTTTAACTGCAATATAAAATTATCTTTGAGGAACATGGTATTGTAGTAATAAGCCATTTCGTTCCACTACTGCTAGCATACGCTCTGCAATAGGTGGAAATGACATCACGATTAGTTTGATATTACCACTATTCGCATTTATAGACATCCTGATAGCATATTTATGGTTATGTGCCATGTTTACTTTACACTGCTGTGTGCCGCGCGACAGAGTTTTCGTTTGATGTTAACTAAACTGCGTAGAATGCAGTGTGTACCTAAGTGCACAGTTATTAGGTACGTAAGGATATGGAAAAAAGGTTAAAATTGTCTTTTATCATCATCGTGAATGACTCATCGTGTGCCGCTATCACCATCAGATTGTCGATTTCCATCGTGTATTATCTTTTGATATCTTATTGGCTTTTTGCTCCATCACCATTGCCAAAGTTTTCATAAGGTAGGTATATGTACCTGGATGACGATTTGTGATTGTTGTGATACACGTGTACTTGTTCGTCTTCAGTACAAATGACAAATAAATTGGACTTATTGCTAGTAATAAATTCTCATTGAACTGAGATTCCAGAGTTTGTAAATGCATGTAGGTGATTAGGCATGATAATTTCAGATGAATAAACGAGAGAAGTAAATGGGACAAGATGAGAGAAATATGCAGACACACGAAGTTGTACATGTCTCCCTTCTTGTTGTACTACACTTGACAGATTTCAATGCAATTGGGCGTACTGGGAAATAGCATTACGTTAATACGAGAACTTTAAGAACTTTTGCCTACTCTGCATCAGTAATGTCAATCTACTTCAATCTAATTAAATGAATGACCTTGACTTTCATGTAATTGGTAGGAAGCTATAAAAATGAGCCAAATCGAACAGTTGTCGCGTATAATTGCCAGATTTGGAATGAACGTGCGTATTAACGATATTCATAATTATATTTGGTTCAGTCTTAACATAATGAAATGACTAAACTAAACAAAATGACGATATGCATGCATTTTCGATGAGTGCACCCTATTTTTGGGTTAGAGATTTCCCTTTGTTAGTCACTCTTGATGTTATCGATTTTGTTTGACAAGAACTATGCCTATTGAAAACTGTGAAAATATAGATTGGCATAAGTAAATAAAACAACAGATAATTCTGTGAATGGATATGGGGTATGGGGCGCGGCAGCCCTAGGATAAGGATGAAAGGAATTCAAAAAGGATCCGTTGCTGAGATTAGCACGTGTTACAGGCCTCTTGAAATTTACCTAGCAAAAATCTTTTACGTCAACATTTGAAGTGTTCGATTCTTTGCGGTGAAGAAGGGCACCAACGTCAGGAACAAAAGTTATGGTCAATTGTAAAGAAACTGAATGAACCATTGCTTCAATGCCAGCAGTTGCGGTGGGACTATAAATGTGGAATCAATAATATATATGTATCCTAAATCTTAAGTACGTGCCATGTCACAACCAAGGATAATTCAATAGCAGATTTAAACAATATGTCTGATTTGCTTGGTTTTTACTATATCGCCGCCACCATTTCCTACTCTGAGGTTAAACAGATACAAAATGGCGGCTTGCTTGACAATCCTTTCATTTCACCCTTGTGGAATTAGAAAACTGACTTGGAAAGAGTAAAAACTGTGTCAACGGAGAAGCGTTACTCCAAGACCCCGACACTCTATACTAGAATACTGGCTAGAACTACTAGCCAGTATTCTATAAATGTAGTAATAACAGTCACTTTGCAAGTTATAACTTTTATTTTAAACTGGTTAAAATAGTAATTTAGTCATAAATTTAATTGCTGACATTCACCTAGTTTTGCAAGTGCAGTTGCAGAAGTAAATTAATTTTTAGATGGATTAATGGCCATGCAATATTATTGCTGTGTTGATGGTCAGGCATGGGTATACATGAGACTGATTTCTAATAGGCAGTATAAAATGTGGCTTCATCGTTAGCGAATATGTGAACTGTTTTCCTCTGCTCAACTAACTCATTTTCCGTTTTTCAATTCCAACCTTTCTGTTTTGTGTCCTTTCCTTATTGTAAAGAGCATTTTCCTCTGTGCATTTCTTCCTCCATATGTGAGTACAGTACCATACGGCTTAATCAATGCAAACTGCAGTTCAAATGCAAAACACAAGCCATATACAATCACGCAAGGAGTTTCTTATGGTTGTGAACTGTAAGCATTAGTGGTTCTAATGACACATGTAGAATAAAAAATTACAAGTTGCAAAAATTGAAAGGAGAAACACGGAGGGGTAAATGCACATACCTCCGTAGGCATACACACAAGAGGAAAAAGAATTGTTACTGTGAATATTGTAATGTAAATGAACAACATCAGTTGCCGTTACCGTTTGTTCTCTATCAAGCCACAACGGAATAATAGTGGTATTACTTATAAATGGAAATTGTATCAAAACTGCAACATTTCGTCAAAGTCAAGCCCTCACACAAGCATACAGCTCCCGTAATTGCTGTACACTCCGGAATACGATGTCATAGTATTGACAGAAAGCATAATCATGAAATGGAAATTAAAATAAGGGTGGCGACACACACCGGAACGGTTAGATATTGGCATTTACACAACAAAAGGCATCATGTTACAGTTACATTATTTGATGTTGCATACATTTATTACATGTATTTTTTGGTGTGGCTGACTGGCGGGGTCTGTTCGGGTGTTGCTGCAGTCGTGTTGTAAAGTTGAATTTTTACGGCAACAAAAGCTATTTCGTTGTGCTACAGTGCAATATAGGGTATTATTATTGTTAAACTTTCCAGGAACAACAGAGGAGCATTTTAGTCTTGCACTGCTGCTCCCAGTCGAGTGCTCGTTGAGTAAAAACTCTTGGGGTACATACTAGAATAACATGACAAGACAAGGTCTATCTGAGAATTAAAATGTTTCCCTTGCTAATTTTTACTTGCATGATCACGCCACACAAACCACTTGCACATATGTTGTGTTTACCTCTCGCTCGCTCTCTCCATGCTCCAGTATCAAAATCTCCGGACGGAGTCATAAAATGTATAAATAGTTTACTTTTGTTGAGTTAGAAAACTTTTTTTGGATCGATATCGATATACCAAAAAAGACCGGCCTATTATACCACCATGACTGGAGCTTTCTTCTGATATTTTTGCAGGCCGCCAGCCGCCGTCAGGGACATTAAAACAACATAAGTACGTGACATGACATCATCGTCATAGTCTTGCTGCTGCTGCTGATGATGATGATGATGTATGGTGGTGGCGGTACATGATGGTCCTCTACTTTTGACGACGACAACGACGCCGACGGTCAACATACGGCTTGGATGGTAACTGCCATTAACTGGAAATGCACAGTTGTCTGGAATAACACGGATTTGGTGTGTCACTAGAAATACTGACCGTGTCTGCCATTTTTCTACCAACCAACCTCACCTACCTTCTTATATTTGTGCACACCAAAAATAGGGGGAAACATGGTTATGTGGTAGTGACTACTTATATAGAGTTCTTGGTTTTGATAATACATTTTGTAGTAGCGGCAGCATTATATTCGCTGGTGGGGCAATGATCGCAAAATCGCACATCACGTAATATCACATTTTTATTTCCGATGTGAATACATCAAAGCCGGGGCTATATATTATATTCCCTTCCTCTCCAAATAGTTATAACATTTTTTTTAAAAAAGAAGTTATTTCCCATCTCATGAAAACCCTTTCAAAATACACAGCAGCTGTTGTACTAGCTGGTAGGGAGGAATCAAAATGCCTAAAAATTAATAAAAGCGGATTACATTCCAGTGTCAACATAACGGTTCCAGATGACACCCCCATTTGAGTTGCTGCATGCTATTCCTCTGTAATTCGTGGAAGCGATCTGATATTATTCTCTCACTTGTACATTTATACTACGAGCTAAGAGAGCCAGATATTTCGTTCATGCATATTTACAAACACTATAACATTAAAATACATGAAAATAAAAAATGCAAAGTGTTTCAGAGAATTGTCAACAGAATGGCTGCACTTTCCGTGGGTAGGTACGTTCTCTATTATTACTATTCTTATTATTTATTATTATTATTATCATAATGGTAGTACCTAATATATTTGTTCTGTTCTGTTGTTTGGAATTGGACTCTTTTTCCAAATCGGAGTGGCAGCAGTACAAGTAGCGTCAACTTCAGTACCAACAGAGTGGAATGTCATCACATCATTATCATTTCACTGATAGTTGTCAGTTGTGCTTGTGCCATCCTATTTTTGCTTTTTTGTTATGTAAGATGAGTGAATAACCATGCAGAAAAAAGTGTTTGTCGTATGTGGAGCACCATTCTCTGCTCTGACTATCTAACACAATAAAAACACTAATAACAATGCTCATGTCTCCGTTTTATCCCATCACATATTTCCATTACCCATTTTCCTAGAGAGTGATACGCCGCGCAGTTGTCTACAAAAGCTTTTGGCTTGCTCATTCATATGTTATGCCTTGTTATATTGCTTTTGCCAAAATGAACACATAATTTTACTTCCTGATTAGAATAATAATAGTAATGCGTCTTTCTCAGTTGTCTTCCTCTTTGATGTATCATTGTGGTGACTAGTATGACTGCTCCCCGAGTTGGTAACATAAACTCGCGTACATGACCGTTTTGTTGGGTTGAAGATGACGATGACGATGACAACGTTAAAGATGGTATGATGGTAATGATGCCACATGGCAGAAATAGTGCCAAAATGTTTATTGCTTCAGTCTTATCCCTAAGATAAACACACGAGTTACACGCGTACAATAAATACACAAAAAGTAAATGAACCTGCCGTTGGTAAATGCTGGCAGATACGGAGCAAGAAATTAAAGTAAAAAAGGATAACAGAACAGCAGATTATCTGAAAAATGCCGCATAACATAAGTATAATATTCGAGTAGAATAATAGAGTGACTTTTGGGTGGAGGCATATAGCATCAGGCGGAAAGAAGAACAACGGGAACAAGGTGCAAACTGTAGTGTGCATGTAGGTACTTATTTAAGCGTTTTTTTGGGGCTAAGGCGAATTACTACTTTCCATGGATTTTGCTGCTCAGAGATAAAACAGTTTAGCACTGGATTAGCCATAGGCACCAATAACATCAATATCAGAGCTCAGCACAATGAAATAAAACAGCCAAGCAGCAGTGGCGCTGGGTTTGGGTTTTGGATGGCGCATGTAAATACGCCTTTCTCTTTCTTCTCCGTCTCTCTTGTTTCTCTCTCCTCTCTCTCTCTTTCTGTGTGTGTGTCTTTCTGCATTATCTCCAATCTGCTGATCAGCCACGGCCAAATGGGCAAACTTAATACAAAGATGAACAAGAGAGAGTATCATTAGTGTAAGCTAACAAAAGGTTCATCACATTTTCCTTCTCATGTTCTGTCTCTCTTTCTCTCCATTCTCCTTATCTTCATGTAGGTATATGAATACAAAACTATGCAAAATTTAACATTAGCAAGGAGACGTTCCTATTAAAGGGATTAAACAGAATACGTATTTTTCCTTCTCATGAGACTTCCTAGCAATTTCGCCTTGACGGCTGTAGTCATTCACTCACCAGGCCATAACTGCTTAGCCAAATCAGCAGATGGACCATATTTCCTGTCCCGTGGAGCCGGATTCTCTCTCTCTCTCTCTCTCTCTCTCTCATTTTTATTTTTTTCGGCAATGTTTGTTTGGTTGTTTACCGGATCTGAGGTCACACTTTGAAAATTCGGGTTGAGGTCAGATGAGATATTATACTTGTATAATACTCAGGACGACCGACGATGACGACGACGACCACCACCACTGGCAGCAGTACTGCAAGTCCTTGCCTGCTCGACTGCGTGAATTATGCGTTTGTTACCAGTAAATATACAGTACTGCTCTGGTGCTGATGGTGATACCGCAATAGCACGATAGCATTTAGTAGTTGCAGTGAAATTGTAGCACTGCTGTTTCTCGTAGGCGCCTAAGTTTTGCTTACATTATTACTACATTTTTACACAAACAAGCAGCAACTTTTCCTTGTTAAATTTCCACTTTGCAATTGCGATGCGGCAACGTACTTTTGCTGCTGCTACCACTCACCCACTATTATTGATGCATACCATATTGCGCAGGGAAAAACGAGAGGAGTGAGCAGATTAGCAGCAGCAGATACAGTTTTCTAGGACCAGGGAGTGAGTAAGAGAGAGAGAGAGAGAGGGATGAGTGTAGAAAGAAAATGAAATGGAAAACGATAAATACTTGTTGTATTACGTATTAGGATTAAGGATATATTATTATTACAACAGCGTATCGTCTTTTCCATGCATATGTGAATAAAAGATAATGATATTTTCTCTCTATCTTGTTTTATCTCTCTCCCTCTTTGCCGTTGTAGGTGTGTTTTTGAGTATACCTACACATAACCTGTGTCCTTTATGCGTTAGTGCGCAATATTCTCTCCACATTTTGAAAACATGATCATTAACATCTGTGTCAAAAATAATACGAGGAAACACGATAATGTGCAGAAATCATGTACTCAGAGAGAGAGAGTATCTAGTGAGTAGAAGTCAGAGGGGAAAATGTGAAGATGCGAATAAACTCAGGGTGGTTCTTTTATGTACATGCCTATGTACAATATACTACGACGTGAACCATCCAATTTTCTACGTCAGAATAGGTAAAGCTATTCTTTGTATGTCCTTGTACGTAGTAACGTAGTTCACTGTTTATAGTATACGGTTTCGCGGTACATGGACATTTCTTGATTTGACCAGAAAGTAGAAATGACAAAGACTGCCTCTGTGTATGTATGTATGTATGTATGTGTGTGGTTGATCTTTTGATTTATTTCCCCTTTAGTCGCAAACATATTCCTTCACTCTAGTTTTTTCTCGTCGTCGTTCGCTCCAAAACCAGAAATAACCTCAATCATTGGCAGGCTATTTGTTTAGCAAAGGGGAGCAATAATTACTGGTGAAATATTTGACTTTTTGAACTTTTTATAACATTTTCCCCCGTTCTGTCAGCGTGAGCGAGGGAATTGCTGTCGTTCTTTTGAAGTAATGGCAAAATATTTTAGGGTCTGTGATGTAAAAAATATTGTGCATAACTAACTACGCCGCCCAGCTCCCAACAAGATTGATTCCGTCAAAGTTTCTTTCTGGGAGACTTGAAAATGAACGCGAATCGTTACAAGTTGGGTGAAGTATGGCATGTATGCGTTTGTTTGTAAATATTTTCTAGGTAAAATTACCTACTGTAAAATGTACCGCCAGTAGCCAGCCACATGTAAATGTAATTATGGCAGTGGGTAAGAGTAAACAAGCCGGGCTATTCATAATACGAAAAAATGGAGTCTTTTGTCAACCCGCGCCTACTCCTATTGCCACAGCAGACCCACACACTAACTTTATACATATCTTGTTTGCATTTTTAATCATATTTTTCGATTAGGTCGTCGCATGCAATTTTTTCATAATGTGTCCTTTCCGCTTGAACAACTGATCGTGATTACGGTATGTTCCCTTTGTCACTGACTGTATGGAAACGAACACACGGTCGCCACAAATATATAAATATATCCATGTATGAATGTTTAAAGTCGCTTTTTTACCCATCTCGGGCTTGTTTTTCGGTCAGCTACTGCAGTAACAGCAAATTTAGCCTTGCTCAATGTTTTTTGTTCATGTAACACCGCTAGAAAAAATGTCAACTAATGAAGAAACCTATTTCAAAACAATGTACAAGGTCCAATGACAAACACTTTGTGTAGCTGCGTGTCATGATTCATGATCTAGTGCATTCAGGCATGCACAGTCGCCGTCACCGTATCTCATACGATACGTACACATGAATTTTCATACGCTGTTGTTACGAAAAAAATCCAGCAATGGATATCCATGTTCCTCGAAAACAAAATAGATTTAGAGAAGTCGTAGAAAGTTCATTTATTGATTACGCTTGCGCTTGTGTGGTTATATTTTCAGGCCAAGTTATAGGTCATCCTCTCACTCACTACTCCATGCATAAGAAAACGTATATAATTTTACGTCATTTGTATTTGCATTAACATTCTTATAAACACTTATAACATTTATATTTTTGCAAGTCACCACAGTTAGCTTGCTTAAAAGATATACAATTTACACATCCACATTTATACATGTGTTTGCTCCTCGACAATTTGCTGACAAAGCAAGGTACTCCGTGGACATTAGATAATATGAATTTATATTCATGATATGACGGTAAAAGTGTACTGTATTTTGTTGGAATGACACCGCCGCTTATAACCGTGCAGTATATATGCTATATCATGGTGATCGTGATCACGTCTCACTGTCTCCTTGCCTTGCCACTTTTTATTATTCCGATGACGATGACACCCAACATCATTCACGACAAAGAAAATACCTAAAGTCGTCAGATTTTTTTGTAGATATGAATAGATAACTGGTATGTGTGAGTGGTAGCAGCGCTGCAAAAGGAAAAAGATTATCAATGTGTGTAGATGTTTATATTTTTATTATAAGTGTACGGTATCGTTGACTTTTTTTTAGCAATCGATCACATGTTTTGCTACTATAACACGGACGACACCTACTTTCATCTTTTTACCAAGAAAGCCGCATCAGTTGTACAGATTCACGTACCCACACACGTAATATTTATTGTGACATTTGGGTGCACGTCAGGTGAATTTTTTTTTCGGTAGCCGGCTTTCTGCTGCATGTTCCTATTGTCGTAATTGGCATGAAAATGGTTGATTACATCTGCAATCGGGTAATTTTCTTGTTCCGCCTCTTTTCTAGGTATTACATGGGTAAAAGAGGGAAAAACATGCATTTTGGAGAAAGCAGCTTGTACACTATATATAGAGAGATACAACAATACATTGATTGATACTATGTTATTGCTTTGGCCTGCTCCACTTTTCTGCTCATCTCTGGACACTTGGCCAACCTTTACCAGACGGAGAGAGATACATTTTATTTATGTGAATGTTCCTGGTTTACCTATCTGAAAGATTTGTATATATAAACATAACCCCAACGTTGGAAATGATTACAAAAAAACACAAAGAATATGGTACGTTCGCTCGTAAGCCTAGTGTGAGTAAGCTGGTGACGACTTTGGTAATAATGGAAGCAGCTGTGTGCCAAGTAGTATTGATAACTTTTACACATTTTTATGATAGTTCAGCTGGAGACGACGAAGAATACGATGTACTTTGTTTCTTTGAACTGGTTCGTCGTAAAAGCTCTCATTTATCACCATTTATATAAGACTTATTGATCGTTTACAAAAACACATTTATATCTCCTCACATATATCAGCCCTCATTCTAATGTGATGCCATTATGTTGTTTATCTTGCCCGCGTATTCAAATATTTTTCTTATTTTCCTACATTTACCGTGAAACTTGATTATTTGAAGCGGGACTAATAAAAACATTGCTTATATTAGAATAGAATCAATAATATTGTTCATCAAGGTTTTCCCTATATTTGTCTTCTGTGCATGCAAAGACAAGATTCAATAGGAATACAAAATTATGACAAAAAACTAATCAGTGCATCTAGAAAATTTTATAGGTTTGCTTAGAGGTACATAGGCGAACCAACGCAAAACACAATTATCCGATTTTCATATAGAACAATTCACTATTTTTAGCATGTATGGCTGTAAAGTATCCAAATTAAATTCTCAGTTGGTTTGATAGATTCCCGTTCGCTCTTGGATTAGATATGCGTTTTTCCTTTTATGACAAACGATTTTCCTTTTTCCTATACAATGTTTCTCTTTGCTAATTCTTTCATCGTCATATGTCTTCAGTTTGCTCACCAACGAAAAGCGATTCGCTCGCAGAGTTCGTTCCAGTGCACCTTTTTTAATTTACCTAGAACTTTACCAACTTTAATTATTCATTAATCCTCATAGACTACCGATCATCAAATCCATTTTTTATTTATCAGATGACACAAAAAAGTGAAACCACTTTTACATAACATATCCAAACATATTAACTTCGTCTATGTATATATCCCGCCTGCGTAGAATTGATTGAACACATAGCAAGTTACTTGTATTTAAAAAATCGTATGGTACTTTTCACCTAGATGAGGAGAGGTCATGTCTTTCTTGAGTTGTCCCTGTCATCAACTTTGTTTTGAGTTCAGAGGAGGGCACGCGCAAAAATGTTTAAAGTTGAGCGGGATTAGAGATGAATTGCGAATTTTTAATGAGCCCCTGTTTGCTTTTTATCACGAAACGAGTCATCATGTATCTATTAATATATAGTCAAATATTCAAACTTTGACCATCTCGTTAATTCATAATCACACTAATTTTTTTCGAGAACAGCTTCGTTGTAACCAATTCCAGTTTTTGCCGAGTTTTCCGACCCCACCAAGTGCAAAAATTGGTTCTCACTTTTTACTGACAGATTACGTGCATTAACGTTCATAAATGGGCGAACAACAACGCTGATGAACCACACATCAATTTTCTACACAGCGCGCTGCTGTGAATGTCGATTGTCGATTTGCACATTTTCTTACGTATATAATCATAACACAGTATTATTCCTTAAACAGCAGTCAAAACCAATTCGTTCTTTTTTATATACCTACCCACATAACTAACTTAATAATGCAATAAAGTATTTTTATCACCGTGTGGAATGTTGACTCCTACGGCGAGCTTCACTCTGTGTGTGTGTGTCTATATGTGCGATAAAAACGTTTCTGGGTTGACTGACTGATAAAAATGAGGCATTTAAGCAACCAAGAGGGTATACGTAGGCATATTTACATACTTACTTGACTTTCTGCAAGCTGCACTATAATAAGAACTATATAGATCTAAAACATTCATGGAAAAAAATTCATAGCGAAACGAAACGCTCTTAATTTCTTTTTCTTTCATTCATTCATTCCCTTTATTGTGCGCGCGGAGGGTAACGTAATCAAAAAAGAAAAATCTTAATACGTCAAGAAAATGTAAGCATTTTTCCTTGCCATATTACCCTCGCTATCTACATTGGTGAAAATGTGAGGAATGATTTTATTGCCTTGTAAATAGGCACTTGAGTAAAGATCTTTTTAAACGACCAGCATTCCAACAAATAGTGATAAAGATGTTGTAGCAGCGAGAAAGAAAGAAGAAGAGATGAAGAAACACTTAAGTACTTAAAAGTGCAATACATGTGTGATATGATACGGCATAATAGGCCAATTGTCAATTATATGAATACTTTTATTCCTCTGGGATGGCAAAAAACAGAACACGCTCACTGTGCCCAAAATAACATGTGCTACCACAAACCATTTACATGAGAATGGGAAATCGCTCACACGGGAGAAATCATCATAATACCATTATTGGTTTGTGGAACATTTTCGCAAAAGTTTCAAGTTGGTGCAAAGATAAGAACAGGAAAAATGTGCTTTTGAAATGTCAATCTAAACAGAAATGACTCACACACAACAGTTTGTGCCTGATGAGTACATGAATGAAACCAGCGAAATATAGATGGTGCTGCAATTGTGATTAATAACAATAAAGCTAAGTCAATCAAGCTGCATGTGTGATAGTGATGGTAGTTGTCTAAGTAGGTATGTATATTGTACTAGCCCAGTAGGCATGCAGATGTTATTGCACTGGAACCAGTCTTTCTCGTTTTCCCATGGTGCAGGCGTTCGATTACCTAGAATACCATAGGTATATATATACCTTTGGTGATGCCATGTGATGCCAATGTGCTTTCATTACCTTAATCCAACGTGAAGATTGCATATTATTAGGTCTGTGAGTATATAGGTATGTGTGTGTCTAATTTTTTGTACTTTTTTTTATCGTCAAGCGAAAAGCGCGACTTGCAGGTGAGTAATGAAAAATAGCAACTAGGGAGAACAAAGCCACCCATATCCTCTTAACAGCTAGGACAAGCATCCTGTCGTGATACTGACAACTTATTATGAGGTATGGAATGGAATCATTCGCTTTTGGTACGAACGACCGTTCAAGGTTTTCTCTCTTCTCAAATGTGGTCATTACCCAGCGCATCACCGCCGCCATTACATCTCTAATAATACGATTGCAATCAGACGCTCAGGATGATGATGGCTTGCTGGATAGTCTATTCAATGGAAGATGTAATGTGTGGAAAGAACCCTAAAAGTAAAGAGGTTTTCCAAGAAAAAAAAAGACGCTGCTGTTGCGACTAGCTGCTTGCTTGCCTCTTCTCTTTCTACAGCTTCATTAAAAAATGCTCTCCTTTCTTCTTCGGCTTTTACAATACTCCTTAATGGCTGGTTACCCGCTGAATTTTTGTTTTGTGTCGTAATTCTTAAGTAAGTCATGCCGTGTTCAAATGGTTAAGCAAAACTATGTAAAAAAATCCAAATTACAACGCTGACGCTCTTTCTTTAAATCTGGGCGTTTGAACTGCTGTGAGTTCACCTTAGGTGCACACTATGGACAATTAAAAGAAAAAAGCTTCTGGACGACTTACTTACTTACGCCATGTCGATATAATTACTCAGAAGTGGATTAAGATTAAGACTACAAAGAAATAAATTAGATGCAAAAGCAGCTGCGTTGCAGCTGAAGCGATGACATGATTGCGTCCTAACTAACTTGATGAAAGGTACATTCATTCACATTAAATTATTTGGTGGTGGTATAGGATGCTTACCAACCCCAGCATGAAATCAAGGTAGCAAATGATGAATCATCGTCGTCATCACATAAAAGCACATTTTTTCCATGGACAGCAGCAGCAGTGTATATGTATATACTACTAACACCGCACTAGTACGAGTTTGTGTAATGTGTTTGTTGTAGGTACCTGTAATGTAAATTTCATGCTGCTATTATTACCACCGACATGAAGACGACAAGATGGAAACGACCAACGACCATGTAATTGGCGTAGAGTTAATAGGCAAAAAAGAACTTTTCATTCTGGAAGTCAATGCCTTAAAATGAAGGTTAATAACAATAAGCGTCGCATAAAACCGGCCTACGTATATGATACGTGTATGTATCTATGCACACATGTGGATGTGACTATAATGCGCTTTGCCGCTGCTGGTATAAAGCTACTTGTTTTGTAACCTTAAATTTTGCAAAAATTTCCAACAATAAAAATTATTTCCTTTTTTTCTTCTAAAATGCTAGCATGTTTACACGATTATCATTATTGTTACATGGTACAACGACGAGTCTACCGTATACGTACTGTAGTCGCGTTATCAGCATAAAAAAGCTAATAAGCAGTAGTAGTATATAGTCATAGTCATTCTATATAAATCTATTGTCCATCTCTATAAACTCCACCAACACTACACTTTATCAGGTACATTGTTCGGTTTTCCACACAAAACCACCCCTTTACTGATACGCTGTTGGTGCATCCGTTCTCCATTAAAATTGGGATGATTACCATCATCTTTTTACGATTTTCAGCAAAAGTGAAGCGAGGAGTGTAAAAGTGTACAGGTAAAAAAACAAACGTAACTTTAAAGGATCATTTTCTTGATTGCACCACAGAGGAGGGGAGATGATTATGATGATGGTAATGTCGACGACTCAAACAATCACATGGAAAGATTTAACTTTTCCATGATAAAAAAAATTCTCGTCCTTAGTCTCTCTCTCTATCTCTCCACTTTAAACGTTCCCCTCAACATTTCTGTCTAGGCTTACTTGGTTCGCGTCGTCGTCGCCGTCTTGATGAAGACAAAACGAAATGAAAAAAAGTAAGAAAGAAGTTTTGTGTCATTATATCCATTTACGTGCACTCTACTACCACCATCACACAACCAATGTCAGAAATATTTTCGCAGAAAAAAGGATAATATTGTACCTGCATGTTTCTTAATTATTCGTTGTCGTATATCGCCGTGTTGTTATTATTATGTCATATTACTTTCAGTACACCAACAGCAAAGTAATTACATCTGCGCATTATACCAACGTAAAATTTTGACGCATGCTGTGCAAAAAACTCCGAAAGAAAGGGAAGGTCATGCACATTTTATATAATACCTAGAAAATACATTGATACTCCCTGAGAAATAATAGTAATAGCGTCGAATGCATTGTTGTATGAATAATCTGAATCGTTATCATCCTTTCCATCATTACAATGTGTTACGTTTCATGGTTGAGGTGAACTAAGTGTGAGAGTGACGATGAGATAACCTGCTCTTGTGTGTGTGTAGTAGTAGTAATATCCTTACTATTTTGTGCCTCTGTCTCTCTGCGGCTGCCACTAATACTACTCCTGGTTTGTATTATGATTATTAGTACTAGTACACAACGGCGAAAAAAGTTTGGTGAGGCTGTGAGCAAGACTGAAACTTTACTGAAAAATGATTTGAACAAGTTGAAGCTCGTGGTACGGGGTTCTTGTTAATACTCACTAATACATGCATGTTCCAACGAAACAGCAACTGAAATGTGTAGTTCCTTCCTTGTGGTTTGGTTTTGTTGCTTACTCATGTCATGTTAGAACGTATGAAATGATGAGATGATATAACCCTCTGTCGCTGTGCAGTAGTAGAAGTGAAACGTTGCCGTTGCTTGAAGGAGAGCACCTCTCTCCCTCTCATACATTACACATTCAACATTAAGTACCTACATATCTCATCATGCATTAAAAAAAACCCACAGCAGCATTAGCAGGGAAAACGGAGGAGCAGATGTGAATTTTACTTTACAAAAGCTCTGACGCGCCATGGAGCGCCACCAACAAAGTGTATATACACATAACAGCAGCACCTGCATATGGGATAGGATATTGTGGCAGTCGGTAGCCAGCACTAAATAAGTAGGTATATGGTGTGTATGTACATTTACAAGATAGTTTGAACGTACAGAAACTTTTTCTTCCTGACGAGCAAAAAATGAATAAATGGCAAAAAACCTAGCATGACACGACGAAAGTTTTTAAGGCGGTATGGTAGTAGTAGAGCAGTTGATATAGATCTGAAGATGATCCAGCCTATTTTATTTTACAACATGCACAGTACTGGTCTTGGTTGTCTCTCGGTCTTTCTTTTTCTCAAACTCACTTATCATGTCTGATACAACGCAGTAGTAGTAAGTGAACTGCTTGTGGTGTTTTTTGCTTAAAATACGGTGTTTAACGTCGGCTCACAGTCATTTGCTTATTTGGCTTGTGGTCGGCTTCACATTTTGCTCGGCTCTTGCTCTCCCCCCCCCCCTCTGTCTCCATCAATTTTCCCTCTCCCTTTCTATTTTTCCATCTTGAAAATATCATTATGGTCTACTAGCAGAGTTTTTCATTTCGTCTTGTTAGCATGCATTCATGAATGTGGATATACTGAAATACATTTCATGCGAGTAATACCAAGTTTATTCTCGGCGAAACATGTATTTTGGCGTATTTAGCATACAAGGATGGAGCCAGGAGTAAAAAGCAAGTTTGCCTAGCAGCAACGGCAGGGGAGAGAGAGAAAATGACGATGACGACGGACAAAGACGAGAATGATGATGATGACCAAAAACGAGGAAAAAAGTAAAGTTGAACGTACGTGCCCCATCCTTCGAACCATCCATCCATCTCCGCTCACTCACTTTTTACTGTGTATATTTGTGTAATCTCCCCCTCTCTCTCCCAGTGTATCTCGACAGCTTGCATTATTAAGGTTATGACAACAACCGGGTTTTTTCCTCTTGTCTCTCTCTTCGCTTCATCCATCCATTTTTGCCTACCTACCCACCTATTTATAATTTATAGAAGGAATTATCCTAAGGTATAGTACCTATATAGATTTTGCGTACTTACCTAGTCTCAGGTTTATTGAAACCAGCTCACATTATTAATAAGAAAATACGAATTCGAGAGGCAGCCGTGGTGGAATGGAGGATAACAAATGAATATATAATTACATAATATTCTGTGCAAGTTACTGGTATATACATTATATGGGAAACTCACCGACATGAGGAAACGAATGAGTGCAACGTCTATTTAAGTGGAATGAGGTGTTGCTCATTTTTTTGTAGAGGGGAAAAGACCGAGAGAAAAAAACAGAAAAAGAGAATGTTGCCAAGTAAAGGTGTATGTGTGCGCTTTTTGCAAAAAAAGCGATAAAACTGAAAGTATGACGGTGGTGGTATAGGATGATGATGATGAAGACGATGATGATGATTACAACGAGGAGGATGAAAGAATAACGAGGGAAATGGACTAAAAAGAGAAAAAGGCGAAGATGTGCGGGTGATCGCGCTTATTTGTGATTGGCAGTGCTAAATGATGTATATATGAATGTAAGGTAGATACTGAGAGCACACAGGTATCAAGATGAAAATAATGGCAATGATGTATGTATGAGCAGATGAGCACCAAGCTGTTGTTGTTGTCCAAAAAACCTACTGCAGCTTGAAACAAAACACACACTACTAATTATAATGTTTCAAGTAGTAGTAGTAGCAGCAGCAGCAGCGTGGTCTTTGGCATTCCAGTATTTTATACGTACATACATACCTTGAACCACGAATGCCACTTTGCTTGACGCGACTACTTACTGCTTCTGAGGTGCAAATGTAATAATTTTTGTTGTTTGAGCAGGGTACAAGGTACATGTACTGAAATTTGCATAAGATTCTTGTCGTGGGCTAAATGCTATTGTGTATTTACCTTGTTTCTCTCTCTCTCACCTCTCTTTCTTTGGCTATTTCACCTTTTGGTGGTGGTGATAGCACGTCTGAGGCAAGGGGGCTTTCAGTCTTTTGTTGGAACAGTAATGCAGCATAGTGATAGCAGAAGTAGTCATCCCGGCAAATCCTGGTTTACCTTGTTTTTTAGAGAGAATGAAAGTGAATTTTTTCTGCTTTTGTGACTTGACTTTTGTGTGAGTCCAAAAAGTCTGGTCAGTCTGCTGCTACTACTGCATCAGTCCGGCCGGCATGGTCGCTGGCCTGGTCATGTTGATTCATTTTCTTAATAAATGCCATACTTGTGCAGTACAGTATATGTCTAATACGTATATATTTATATGGTATGCAGGTAGGTATGCATAATATATGTACTTGATAAAGTGTACAAATATATGTGCATTTACAGACACATACTCACACGTTTTTTACCATTCATTGTGAATGTGACCTGACTTTTTTGTAAGGCATCCAAATAAAGGCGTTGTTCTCTGTTTATTCCTTTCTCCTTACGAAAACCAGCCTACCTACCAACCTATCTCAAGAGAGAGAGAGGAAAACGAAAAGAATTCTCCGTCGGGGTGATGATGTCTACAAAATTAGGTACGTGGACAACCTATATACGTGCCACGTAATTTGAAGAAAAAACACAACCGGAGTAGTCCCAGCTTAATCTAGGAGTGTTGGGAGTGATGGCCAAGATGATGATGACGATGATCACTCGCTCATTATTTTTTTGCATAAATAATAATACATACATACAGATGAAAAAAGTACAAAGAACGAGAAAAAGTGGAGAACCAGCGGTGGGAATGCCTCAGAAAAAAATATCAACTAAGGGGGAGATACGACAGCGACCAACTACCATGGTCGTGGCCACGGAACACAAAGCATTTTTTGGTAATGGTGGCACCTCCGTGATGGTGCCACAATTATAAAGATGAAACGTATATATGTACAATAAACTGTGAAGATGAGAAGAAAAAAATGAGAACAAAGAGAGGAGATGGAGAGAAGCAAAGCAGAAAAAGGAAATTGTTTCAATTTTCGTTTGCATGTTTTTTTTATTCTTCTTTCTTTACGACTCTGAGCACCACCGACAATAATGTGACAAAAAATGAACCAGTGAACAAGCATATTATATTATACTCTTTTCAAGGTATATTATCTTCTTTGTATCTTCTCCTCTCTCTCTCTCTCTCTCTCTCTCTCTCTCCCTTCTCTCTCTGTCTGCTTTTGTACTCTGCTTCACACACTAAAAAGAAATCAGTTGTGCCGGCGGCACCAGAACCAGCAGCGTCATTTGCTTGGGTGGATGGACTAAAGAAGAAGAAAAGAAAGGAAAATTACCAGCGTTGTTTTCTGCTACTACTGGCAGTTGAGAGAGACTAATGTTCGCTGTTCTGCGTCGTCTTCATTTTCCTCGCCTACAACAACGCCACGCCACACTAACTTTTAACTTTTCTTCGTGCTCATCATCATCTAGTAGTGGTGCTACTACCGCTGTTATGCAACAGTACGTACGTATATACCATGAAAAGATGAGAATCTCTTCTCGGTTTTACTTTTCTTTCGAAAAAAGACGACGGACGCGACGACTGTGGGGAAGGGGAATGAGACGACAGAGTAAAAAGGAAAAGGGAAATGAACAAGCAGTGAGAGAGGAGAGATGTGATATCAACTTTCCGCTGAATCTCTTTGCTAGGCAGCTTTGTAGCCAGCAGCACAATATAACAAGTCCCCTTCATCTTCACACGTTTATAATGTCATCATAATAAGATTATATTTTGCGATCCTTCTACAAACACATCCGCCCGTACATCTCTTCTTTGCGTTTATTTCCACCCGAATAAATATTCCCACTTCTAGCAGTAGTCGTAGTCGTATAGTGGCAGTGACAGAACGAAATACTTAAAATAAGCACGTTCCTTTGAAAAAAATAATATCCCATTTTACTTTTGCACATTTCAGAATTTACCTTTGCTGTCGTCTTTAAATTTTGAAATTATGGTTTTTACGTATCTGCTGCTGATTATATTCCTGCTTCCTTGGAGCATCTCTAAAAACCCAGGAGAGTGTTATATAAGCTATAAATATAAGTCTACACACGCTTTCTAGGAATGCACACTGAAACTTCTAGTTGAGCATGCCTCTACGACGGGTAAGCAGGCAGGCATGCGAGGTAGTCAAACTGACTAGACACATTTTCTTTCAACTTCACAGCAAAAATGTTCTCCTCATCCTCATCATCATCAACTAACTACTAACATCATCCTCCGCAATAAACTAAATTGCTCTCCTCTCCTCTTCATATAGCAACAGCTACATGAACGCGTAGTGAGTGGTGGTGGAGGTGGCAGAGCAGTTGTGTGGTGTTGCGTTGGTATGTTATATGTATATATACGGTTTCGATAATCATATGATCTGCGTATAACTTATGAATAATCTACAATTCAAAAGCCAATGCAGCGCACAACAAACAAATAAAGGCACCTACAGGAGAAAAAAACTGAATAATAATGTAAGTAGACGAGAAGCATTATTATATTACCATCATCATCATATAACCCTCATCATCTTCATCATCCACACATTTATCGTATTTAAGGATAAACTTTATAGTTATATTTTCCCCTATTATTTTTCTTCATGTAGCAAATGGGTTTTTATTTAGTAAGCCAGAGAATGTGATGCATGCATGCATTCAATGCTGTTTGTTGCGGCTGCTGCTGCTGCTGATGATGATAATGATAAAAAAAATTGTCGGCCGACTACCTTAGTTGTTCAGTTCACCGGCCGAATGCTCTTCGCCAATGTCAGATGTAATAGCCGAGAGAGAGAGAGAGAGAGAGAGAGTCGAGTTTAGCTGTAACTTGCATTACAGCAACAACAGCATAAAAAACGGAGAGTATTACGCGAGTGCCAGTGCCACGACCACTACGACGACTTGACTACTTTGACTGCTGTTACATCGTTATAGATTTACTAAGATTCTACTCTACTAGTAACAACTGGTTGGGATGTTTAGCAGCTCCACTATATTCCGACTATTATGATTTTAGCATGAAAAGTATCTCTATTCAATATTGTAATGTAACAATTTTTGTGGGGGACATGACACTGAAAAAACAACACAATCACCACCATCCTCATCATTCGCTTCTTGCTCACTACTACTTATTCTCTCCGTTCCGTTCACCACCAAACCGCTTCCATTTCCATACAGGATGACGTGCAGTGATGATGTGAGGACGATGTTCATCCTCCTCATCTTTGATCATCAAATCATCATTACACACAAAGAGAATCAGAGACGATAGTGCAACAACAGCGACACACGTAGTTACACAGTATGACGAGGCAGCTTTGCATTTTGAACTACAACAACAGACACAAAAACAGAGACCAACAACATTATAATAATCTTGCCATCATTTCACTTCACTTTTCATAGAAAAAGCGAGCAGTTCACACCGACATTTGATTATCATCGCGGTATGGAGCTGTTCCTGATGAGAATGACAGCGACAACGATGAGAACAAAAAAAATATTAAAAAATCAGACTCTCTTGTATTTTCAGGAGAAAAAAAAACAAAGCGAGAGAAAAGGTTTGCAGTGGTCATGTAATAGTACATAACGAGAAACACATATCGTGTTTTATATTCTGAAGAAAACGAGAAAAAGGAGAGATTTGAAAGGAATGGAATGTTTTTGTGCTTTCAGAGTGAGATACTTTTTATTTTTTGCACAGGTGTAAGCCCTATAAATAAAGCCTCCCTGTTTATATGTACATATGTGCTCAACCTGTCCATATACCTTGCCGTGATGATGATGATGGTGATGATGATAATGCTGCTGCAAACAAAAGTGGATAATTTTGGTTGGACGATCATCTTAAAACGAGGGATTGAGAAAGTGCCAGAAGCAAAATAGTCATCAGAATAAAAAGCAATCAGAACAGAAAAGGAGAATAAAAAATATTTTATGCTTTTTGGTGGTACGCTACAAAAACTTGTAACAAGCTGAACGACATGGGATGCTGATGCTGCTGCTGGTGATGACGATGATGATTACGATGGTTATATCAGAAGAACCTGGAGAGTGTCGTTTTGTTCTTTTTCATCGTGATCATCATAATCATCGTTACTATTACTATTATTTCTTCTTCTTTGGCATGTCTTTTCTTTTCTATCCACTTTTCTTGCTTCTTTCAGTTTTTCATCTTTGATTCAAGTATATTTTTTGCAACGAAATTCTTTTTCTTCTTTTCTTTGCTTTAGCCTGGCAATAAAAAAACGAAATGGGGATGATCAGAATCCCCTTTGGTATCAAAAGACGATGACGGTGGTGGTAATACTGGTAGTGTGCCATGTTGTGGGAGAATGCTTTACATCCCGCGAGAGAGTGCAATGCAATATATACCAAGCTTAAAAGATGATGATGACGACGACGAAGAAGATGATGATCATCATCAGGATGACTTTGATAGCGGTGCTGTGTTGTTGTTACTAGCACCAGTGCTTTTAAAGCTTTTACGTAATTACAGAGTTGCTATCCACGAAAAAACCAACAAAAGAACATTGCATCCTACTCGTATACAAGTCTGTCTATCAATTATGGAGATTTGAGTTGGTGACTGGTGATTACTTGGTGGGGAAAAGTAGAAAAAAAACAGCAGAGGACTTCGATCTCTTCTCTCTCGCCTCTAGTTTGATTCAATGTCGCCTTTAGCGGCAGCAGCGCAAACGCAACAACAGTGAAACCATTTTATTGCCATCAACAATTCGGCTATAGTACACATTTCTCTATTACACATATGCAGGGTATTTTTAATCCGAAAATCTCGGGATGATATGAAAGCAATAAATAAAGTCACCATGATAATGATTTGAAACGAAGCTTTTACAGTATACCGCGTATGTCGACTAGATTCATGTTGATGGCACGGCCGTGGTGGTGGTGGTGGTGGTATTTATACTCTGCGTCAGTTAAAAAGCTTTTTTGGCTTTTTGGTGTGGTTTTTGTCTTGGCATTTTGTGTCCTTCTTATACATATGTATTTTGGAGTCGTCGTCGTAATTTTAGATACAGATCACATCAAACAGTTAAGTCAAGTGATTTCTTTGGTTGGGCTGTTGCAACTCCTGCCGCTGATGGTTTTGAGTTTGAGAGTTTTTGAGGAGAGAAAATTGTAAAGCGAAGAGGAGCTAACGAATAGTAGTCAAAAGGAAAATTGGGAGATGGTGAGGCGAGATGGATGGAAAAGTTAACTTTTGTTTTAGCGTTTTTAGAACCAAGAGTGAGCACTGAGCACACAAATAGTAGTATAGTCTCTCTCTCTCTTTACATTATTGCTTGTTGTCGTGTCCTTTGCCAGAACAAATTTTTTCATGCGACCAACCAGGGAAATAGCAACCGCACATCACATCAGTGAAGAATCAGAGTGCTGGTGATGTTTTTAGAGTGGTGGGTTGAAGACTGAAGATGATTATGATGCTCTGACGATGATCATCATTGCGATGTGTGGCTGTGATTAAAACGAACAGAGAATTTCAGAGTATATCTACGGATTTTCCCTACATATTTAATACATTTACATTTTTTCTAGTGTCTTTGCTCTTGTTTTGCTCCTGCTGAAAGAGTAGTAGTAGCAGTAGTGGTGGTGGTGTTGGTGTAGAGGACAATTATTTGGGAGGACACAACAAAGCCAATGACTGTGTGTGATCAAGTCACGACTCGAACCATGTCTGCCTCCGTATTATTATATTACGTGTACATTCATAGATATACAAACTTTTATTGAGTCTGCCAAAAAATACATCGAAATCAAAGTGTAGTGTATATGTTTTTGTCTTTTTCTCTAGATTGGATTTTTTGCCGTGCTGAAATGCTTTGAAAATGCTTTGATTTCCTTGTTTATTCCATTTTATGTATTTTGTTTTTTTTCTTCCACTGCGCAAAACACAAAATAGTCAACTCATCGCTGTTTCTTTTTGTTTCTCTTTCTATATACACTCCTGCTTATTGGGAATGCTGGCGTGGCTACGCGGCTGCTGTCTTTTGCTGACTTGCTTGCGATATGAACAAATAAAAAAGCTGATTATTCTGGGGAAAAAGTTACAAAAGGAATTTGTAGATTTTTGTCTTTGAAGCTAACAAGTTCGAATCACTCGAAGAGATTGTGAAATAAAAAAAATTACAAAGTTTCAAGATTTTCAGATAGATTCTCTCGCTCTTTTGGTCCTGTGCAGTTGCAGGGTACAACTTTGGCAGCAGCAACAGCAGCGTCTATGGATATAGAAAGATACTCATTGAAACATCTTCCGCGTCATTGTACAACTTGCATAGAACCATTATTGAACAAAAAGCGTTTTTTTATATTTTCACAGAAGGAAGCTTGAAATTACGGTTATTACTACTACAACGTCAACATTATTTTGTAGTGAACAAGTTTTGGCTTATTATAATGCACATACACCTAAATACCGATTGCCAGGAAAATGGTTGTTGTTTGTGCATCCGTACATTATCGTCATTTTTAAACGTCAGAATCGGGAACTGCTACTGATGATGATGATGCTGATATTCCAACGCCTGCTACTTGTATCGTAGTTGTCGATGTCATCGTTTTTGTTACTGCATCCCTGCATAAGCTCCCTGTATCGAAAATACAGTATAGGTAGATATGCGCATTGCATTCTATGGAACACACAATCAGAAAAAATACCACAGCCGTCATCATCATCATCATCATTCTTCCCAACAAGCCCACGCCGTTTCGAAATCGTACTAAACCCAAGCAATATTTTAGAGCATCATCACGACGACACGGTTGGTGTACAAAGATGTCTTTAAGATAAAAAAAAATTATATTCACTGATCATTTCCTAGACGGATGAGTATCTTGAAGAAAAAGCGAGAAAAAAGTCGAGAGTACTTAAACAAGTTGACGGAGCTTTTTTGCTACATCTCCCCTTGTAATCATATATGTACGAGCTATCATGTACCTACATATATATGTATGTGCACGGAAATGTGAATTTGTATGCAAGTGTGCGTTAGCTTTGGCAGGAGTGGTGGCGGTTGTGGTGGTAAATCTATCCTCCGCAAAACTTCCTAGACTGACATGTCGTTTGCTTGGAAAAGAGCGGTAATAATAATATAAAAAATAAACTTCCACTGCGCGTTTCAACTAGGTTCCAATATTGTTTTTTGCTTTGCTTTTTCATCAGCAAATGTATTGCTGCAACTACATAGAATAACACTAAACCGCTGCTACCCAAATTGTCTCTCTCTCTCCATTTCTGGATGCAACTCTTTATTTACGAAGAAAACGACGCTTGTCTCATCTGGGAAAAAGTGCCACGTCGTTTTTTATTGTGTGGCATGTGGCATATGGCATCATCGTCATTCCCCCAGCAGGGTGACATGCACCGTGTTTTTTTTGCCCGGCGTGTGTCGCGTTTCATAATGTCAAGTGTGTAATATGCGCTTTCTGCTTATTTCCCTCCGCTGCGCTACTACGACAAATGAACTTGCTCTGTCTCTATTGCTATCGCAAAGATAGATCGTATTTATCTGTGATGTTTCTGTTATATCGAAGCTGAGTTCTCTTTTCACGCAAATATAGGTAGGTATTGCAACCTATGGCTATGGTATGTATTATACACATTTATTTGTATCGATGATGAAAGGTTTACTAATGTTTGTTGGATTTTCCTTACGAAAATATTCTCCCGGTTGTTCTCTACGAAGGAAACCGTATGACGGCTTTGGACGAAACATGAAAATTTACTGAACCCGAAATGCAGCGCACCATCATACATCAAAAGTCATCAAAAAAACTGCCGCTGTGTTTGTTATGGACTCTTGCATAAGTACATTTCTGCCGAAATCACTTGCAGCATTCATTTTTACTTTTCCCTACTTGTACTTTGATGTTTTTCTTCCTCTCCGCGTGTGTTGTGTGTTTGCTCCGGACGACTTGCAAGTCCAATATGACAACATAATAGGCCCTTTCCTTCCTTTGAAACTGTCATACTCCCTTTCACATTGCACTACTCCTCTTTCACGTTATAACAACAGTCACTTTTAAAACCAAGAAAAATGGCAGACGTCGAGGAAGGGAGCGTCTCTTGAGCCAAGCAATTGGGAAGACCTATAACGCACAAGCATATAAACACGGGGGGAATTAGTTTAGGTATTAAGCCACGAAGACACCGAGAACCGCTGCGACTCCGTATCACTATGATCGTCGTCATTTTACCATTTTCTCTACAACAACGTCGTGCCATGCAACATGCACAACGCACAAACTTTTATTACAATAATGCTCCGTAGAGTCTTCCTACTTTATTGATGAGGATGAGGACGTCGACGAATACGATAGGCTTAACATCTAATTTTAGGTTTTATTTTTGGCAGAATATATGCATATCTTGGAGCATAAGAGATTTTTCTTGGTGAAGGCAGCCCTACTAAAAGTGTATGGGAGAGAGGAAGAAATTTTTCATATAAAAGTAGTTGTTTTGACTCTTTTTTCTCTCTCTTGGTTGTTCTCTCAAGTTGTCTCAAGTATTTTACGTGGCTAATGCCGACATAATTTGCTTTTTTAATGTATATGCTGTTCAGATGGGATGGGAAGTGCAACAGCTAGAAGTAAACATGCTATTTCATTCGACATGGAATACAGAATTAATTTTTCTTCCTTTTAACTATTTTGTCGATTCCACTTATTTTTCAGTCGAATATATTTAAAACTGTATACAAATTATTTAGAAAAAAGTGTGAAGCTCATCTTTCTAGCTGCTTGAATGTGTAATGTAATGTGTAATATGCCACGCAATAAGTCGCTGTATCGGCTCAGAGTCATTAAAATTACACACGTAGGCACAGTACATTGCCAGACAGACTTTCTGAAACGGAAAGAATCGTAAATAAAAGATTGCCTACACATATCTTTTACACAGATATATGCGCTACTATACAGACACGTATAAGTGCTCTTATATGACAACGCAACGCGCGCACTCTTTTATCAAGTCAAGTGAAAGCCTAGAAGAAGAAACGGAAGAATTTTAATCTTATTCAGTCAGGAAAAAGTTTGTTCACTAGTTCAAGTTTTTGTGTTGTCTGCACTTCTTTTATGCTGCATATTTTAGAAGAGGAAAAAAAGGCAATTACGTAACAACACTACAGAACAACGTACTTTTGTTGGCATTTTTCGTTAGCCACAGAGAGAGTGAGAGAGATAGAGCTCGAGTGTTTCTTTTCCTGTCTTATATGCCTCGTATCAAACTATAACGGATGCCTGCTAATAATATCATTATTACATACTTGTTTCTTATGATAATATTATCTATCATTGCGAGAGCGGTGAAACAAGCACATTTTTTGTCGAGGTAGCTACTATATACCATTCACGGACGGAGCCAAAAAATCTGAAACGGAGCACTAGTTAAAAAGCAGCAATCCCCGTAAAATATTTTATTTCGCGTGTTTGAGAAAGTGTCAGTCGCATTAGAGCTGTAGCAGTGCGTTATATTTTTTTAAAGAAAAAAGAAATATCGTTGTAATTGCAACATTTTGTTTTTGTTTTGTGTAGCTCCCGTACATCATCATTCTCTCATGTTTTGTTTGACTTGACTGGGGTATTTAGTAATAAAAAAAAAGCATTGCCAAAGGTGTAGTAACTACTGCGTATAACTTTGCAAGTTTGTACCATTACTGCACTCGTACGATTTCAATCATCGAGGAAAAACAATTTTTTCCATGATGTATGCATTACTTGCATATTTATTATTATGCACACCACATACCCCCACCACTTTTGGTTCGTTATCCTCGTTTTCCCGTGAAAATAAAAGATTTTCTCATGCAGACTTTCCATATTATCGCTCACGAAAATCGCCACCATCACCGGTATAATAATATTATTATCGAATGATGGAGTGGAGTATATTTTTGTTTTTTATGGGGAGAACGACGATATACCAATGATGGCAATGATTAGAGGGGCATTATTACACATTTCAGGGCATATTGTGCAACGGAAGCAGCATAAAGAGCTGGCAAGCTTTAATATACATTTAATTTCAATATAGACGTACGAGCAACTGCAATCTGTCATTGACATGGACGTACTGTGTGTAGTCATAATATTACGCAACAAGCCTTGTTACTCCGCTGCTGCTGCTGCTGCGTACGGCGATGTCGTAGATACATACTTTGTACGTGCAAACTAAACACGTAAAACACGCAGACTCGGAAGAAAAAAACGAAAGAGGAAAAGAGGAGAGGAGACGAAACAACGAAAACACGCAGGCAAAGAGAAATGAACTTTTGATCGTGTAAATTTTTGCTTATGGGAAAATTTCACTAAAACACAGAGAGAGGCACGGACATATAGTGTGTGTGCATGGTTGCAATACCGTTTTTATACCCGAGAGAAAGATCATCATCATAATGACGATGAGCATAAACACGAGGATCATACCAATAAAAATTCAGTGTTGCGGTTATTGCGCAGTGTGAGTGTGTGTGTGTTTGTACTTTGTAGTTGTTTCTGTCTTGGGTACTATATGAACGATGAAAAATATCAAAATGATGAGGATGATATGATGGGGTTATCCTGACAGGTCAAAATATATACCCATAAGTCAACTCATTACATTTGTCCATTATCCTTTTTCTTGAAAAGAAAGAAAACAAGAAAAATTTAATGAAATAACCGTATCTACTTCAAAGAATTCCACTTTGACGACCACACGACGTCCCTCCAAAAGAGCACCGGTGTGGTACGGTGTGGGGATGATCATGATCACGGGCAGCAGCAGCAACAGAGCAACTGTTACTAGTTTCTTTTGGTACAGCACAGAGATATGAGCGAATTCAGTTGGTCTAATTGCAATTCGATATATATTGTTGTTGTGGGTATGATGTACACATAATAACATGGTATGGCACCCCTTTTCCTCATCTCGCCGAACACATCATTCTCCTCGGCAATAACACAAAAGACAAATGGGAATACTGACGTGACTTGAGGAAAAGCAGAGAAACAGCGAGAGAAGTGGCAGAGGAGGAGTAAGCTGTAAGATTAGGGAACATTTTGACTGTTTCTCTGAAGAAAAAAAATGGACAAACAGAACAGCACCTTGCTGAATGAAACACAAGTTGAAAGAGGTATTCTGACATGGTTTTACACATTTTTAATCTCGCTAAATCCTTACGTGTCTTCTTCCGTATTTCTTTTTTTTTATCAGCGCCGTCCAATTTCCGTGTATAAGAAAACTTATGATTATGTCATGTGTTTATTATTATTATTATTGCATTACGTAATTTTACCCATTCATATATACGAGAGCATATATTTTCTACCTGTGTGTGTAATGCCACCTCCTTTCCTTCGTTTACAGTCAGACTGGCGCAGTTTTATATCATTACCACCCTTATTACCACCACTAAAAAGTTCAATGACGGGGTGTAATCGTTGGTAAGGTGGTGGGTAAACAAAACACCTTCCGGCTTGACGAACAAAAAAATGTGTAAGCCGAATCTTTATTCCTCACAGTTTACTTAACGCTATCCATCCTCATCCTTGTCAACTCTAAAGTGAATACTTCATGAAGAAAACCAAGAGGGACATTGTCTGTCCCGTCCATTTCTGCTGTTTCGTGAAAATAAAGAAATATGACGTTGTCGGCAGTGAGATTTTGGGCTTTTTCTCTCCTTGGTTGTGTTGGTCCCCTCGTTCTCCTCAGAGCGTGTAACCATCCTTGCAGTAATCAAGAGAACACTGGGATGATTTGTCATAATCTCTTTGTCAGACTGACTTGAACTGTTCACATTACATCCCATTTTATTCCCTCCCTTCCCCCAGATAAAACCTTATCATCCGAATGTATTCGTTTGTAACAATGCAGATTCTTGGGTTGTTTAGATATCCCTATTTTCCACTAAGCCGCCCAAAGCCTCCTCATCTTCATTCTCATCGCCCTTTTCTTAGCGATGATCACACCAATTTCCAAACAAAATCCTCATTTTAAAAAAGTTTTGCACAGCACCTCTTTTGTTATTGCTCCTACTAGACCTTTATTACCAAATCAGCCTCTGGCTCTGTACAATATCTGGTGCCTAGTAGGACACCCCAGTAAGCAGAGAGTCTTTTGGTCTACTTCATCTACATCTTTTTTTCTCCTGCCGTCGTCGTCCCTCACCTTCTCATCATCATCAGAGCGGAGAAACAACAAAAAATTGCAAGAAACTCGAGAAAGACGGCTAAAAGGAGAAAAGGAAAAATAAAAAGATCATTTCAAAGTCAGACAGAGCATCAGCAACAAAACCCAGTATTGCATCATTATTGCCACCACACCATCATCATTACCGCATAGCACAGCCACCTCGTCGTCACTCGCTACGTCCGTGTGTGTAGGTATAGATCTCTGAGTGTGTGTGTGTCTGTGCTCTATGATGAGGACCAATGGAGAGGAGACGGTCTCGACGACGACGATTAGGATGCCGAAAAGCTTGGCAAAATGAGGAAGAGTAAAAATCACATTTTTCTTTTTTTTCTCACTCACTCTCTTCTACATTGCTTCTCCCTCTCTCTCTGATGTTCTGCCACAGAGAAAAAATCCAAGTAAAGTGCCAGCAGAGCAGCAGAGAGGGGGAGAGCACACACGGATAAACACAGCCATCATGGTATATAGCATTATGTCGCTGATGATGATGACGATGAGGATCGTCATGGCCAGGCCGCAGAGAGAAGAGAGTTTCTTGAACCCATTTTTATTATGTACCAGAGTTTATACAAAGTATATGTTTAGATGGGTAGATTTGGGAATATAAATATGTGTGTATGTGTGTGTGTGTCTTTGATGCGATCATCGTATAGTTTTGTATGAAAAACATACATTTTTTGTTCGTTCTCTTTACCACATACTTTTACTGCTTATAAAACTGTGCAATATATTATGTATTTTTATGATTGTCGTGCGTTTAGTCTTTTTTTTCCACTTTAAAAAAGCACATTCACAAAGAACATTTCATATGATTATTTGTTGTTGCTTGATGCTGCTGCTGCAGGAGAGATGTTGTTGGTGTCGACGATTATTATGCTACTGCTAAGTAGTATAAATGTGGTATTATATGACATGCACCTATTTTGCATAAACTGGAAAGTTCAACCATACGACTAGTGGTGGTGGTGGGTATGATGGGGTATTTAAGACAGGTTGGTTATACGATCTTGTGCTAATAAATGTGTAAGTACAGCAGTACAAGTTTAATTACGAGGGCGATTCCTGCTGCTGAACTGGTATTGCACAACCATCAAATGTACGGAACTGGGAAGCTCTCTCTTTCTCTCTCGCACACACAGACACACACCAACTTGCACATAAGTAGGTATTATGCATTCATAAAAAAGTGTTCACAGACAGACGCACAGAGATGAGAGGTGGAGAGAACCATAAAAAATGATATATTACCCGTGTACCCATCCGTCATTCATTTCGTCATTCATTCATTCATGTTTTTGCCATTTGAAATGAAATAGCAAAATCATATTCTCAAATCATCCCTGTATCACTACTGCTCCTACTACTTCACTGCACATCTTTTTTGTCACCTATCAGTTAAAATGTCATTGAGTATTTTTAGCGAGACTTGAAGCATTCTCCCTCGCGACGATCTAGCTGTACGCTTCATTATGGAATGGAGAGTGGAGTCTGATGGATCCATTCCATGAGGATCCGTACTGCGAGCGGAAAAAAACTGTTGAGAAAAAACATCGCACATTCATTCTACATACTTAACTGAATACTAATCTGTTGATCTGTTGAGTGTTGACACATTCTTCCCCTCTGTTGGAAAGCTTAGAGAGCAGCAACTGTAACAACGAAACAAAGAGGACTGACCATCGTGATGATGAGGATGACACATCACAGAGGAAACACTCACCGGACCAAAAAGCTGTAGAGTGGATGGTTTAGAGGAGAGAGGATGATGGAAATGATGATGACAATGGGCGGAGGACGTAGAACTTTTTTAATGGGAGAAAAGAAAATTTTGTTTCTGCTCTGTGGTGACCGACGACGACCAGAAGAGAGTAGTGGCGAGCAAAAGTTATGTATAGGATGCATCCTAACAGCAGTGTACCGCTTTATTGTATCTCTCTCAAGAGAATTTTGAACTGTATCAGCATCATCATAATCATCATCCACACCAGCAGCAGCATCGTCGTCGTCATTGTTGTTTTAGTACATTTACATGACGATGTTGATGATTATGATGATAATGGGATGTATCAAAAGAGAAGCACTGCTAAAGCACTAAACTACGAATGTTGAAGCAACATGTAACGTAAATGACTGGTAAAAATGTTACTTTCCACTTTCAAGCAGAGAATCATGGACTCTGATGGAAATAAGTGCTTCCTTTTTTCTACTTTAAATAAAGCATGTATATTGCATATATGTTTACTTAAGTACGACATAAATATGTTATAAATGCAAGATATACCCCGCGTTAGAGCGTTAGGTACACATATTATGTTGGTAAGCTTGCTTACTTCCACTACTGCTGTTATGCTTTTCGTCGTAATGATGGGGATATTTTTGTAGTGCTGATGTTACTGCACAAACATAACCACACATTTTTTATGCCGAAACTGTGTAATTTGTTTTTGTAGGGTTTTTTCCCTCTGTCCCGTGATGTTGATGATGACGATGATGATCAGGAGGATGAGGAGGACAAAAGGAGGTGAAATCATTTTCTGCACATTGCACTCATCTCCATTGCTCTCTCTCTCTCTCTCTCTCTCTCTTGTTTTGAGTGAAATGAACTTGTGCTCTCCTTGTCTGCCACCATCATCACCACGATCATCATCCTCTTCGTCGTCATCATTGTGGCATGGCAAAAAATGTATGTGTGCACTGCATACACACACACCGTACACATTTTTCTAAACGACGACAGAAAGTCCAATAACCACAGCCAAAACAACGAAATAACAAAACCAACAAAAGGAAAAAGCAACAAAAGCTGCAAATCAACTACAATGAAGCTGCTAAATACACAAAGCTACCAAAACATTTTTTGTGTGCGTCAATTTTCTACTACATTCACATTCACAACAAACACTGCTCCGTGTGTGTGTGTGTGTGTGTGTGTGTGGTACTTACATATCGCCCGTACTATCACGTTATTTTCTCTCCGGTTTCATGAGCAAACAGAAATTCGATCTGGTTAAAATACCTACAAGAAATGAACTCATCTGATTTTAAAGCGTGGTTCTCTATCGTAATAGATCGCGATAGTCTCTTTAGCGCACTACTTGCCCTTTTGAACGTACATC
>JAHZNE010001345.1:0-92186 GCA_027744055.1 Callyntrura sp. NNG-2020 | reverse complement strand
ATGCAGCCAGGAACTTTATTTGGAAATGCGAAATTACTCTGAGCGTCATCATCAATATAACTTTAGCATTAAACCTCTCAGACAAAATTCTTTTTAAAAAAATGACAAAATGATTGCGTCAAAGCGAATGATCATCATCTCTGTTGGATTATATTTGTTCACATTGCTACATCTGCTGGAAATATTCATGCGCGCTCAGAGCAATGAATTCATATTTATGTGTACCGAGAAACGTTTTCATAAATATTAAACAAAACGCATCTCGGAAAATTTGATTTATAAAACATTTTCTCCAAATATCACCCTCATTACTCATTACCATATTGAATGAATCATTGCCAAATAAATCATTGGTATATCATCGCCCTTCCAAATCCCTACGATAACTGGACATTCTGTGGGCTAATAGATACAGTTTTTGTACGCATTTACCAAATGGCTACATAAATAAACAGATGTGAGTGCTTGATGAATGCTATGAACCGTTCGATAAGTCCATTTCCCAAATCAATTGGATTCAAGGAAATTTCCATTTGTTTGTTACATTTAGAGTTTCTTCATCTGTTGTCTGTATTTAAAATACAAAATTTTATATTTGTGCATAAAAGACCAACAGACAAAATAAAAATACTGCTGGATACTGGATCCTTTAAAAATCTTTTTTCCCAATCATCTTGCTACACATTTAGTATCTTGTATTTTTTGTCTTTATTCGTCATTGAAGGTTGAAGATTCTCTTCTTCCACAACTACGCATCTCTCTGTAGTCTGTTGAGCTATAGCTTAAGCGATACGTCTCGCAAAGCCCCAAAATGTTTAACGTATTTTCATCTCTCAAGTCTTTGGTTGCTCTCAACAAAGTGATAATAGAAAACGGAGTTTTTATTCTTCATTGCAAAGTTACAGTTTGCATTCTCCTAGTTTTCACCATTCTAATCACAACGAAACAGCATTTTGGGGAGCCTATTGACTGCTTTTCAGAAAAAGATGACCAAAAATTCGCTAGATCTGTAGATTCCTACTGTTGGATTCATTCAACTTTCACCGTGACGGAACTATACAACCCGAAAAAAATTGGTAGGTGCTGAAGTGATGAGTTTTATATGATACCTCTCGGAAAAATAGGTTTCTTTGTAATTTATTTACGCATTTCTCTTTAGGTAAAACAGCAATTCAACCTGGCGTGGGTATTAATCACCCTTCGAAGACAACGCGGGTGGAGCACAAGTACTACCAATGGGTTGGTTTCTATCTTCTTTTTCAAGCCGCAACCTTTTACTTCCCCCGTTTCATCTGGAAACTGTGGGAAGGTGGAAGGCTGAAGGTGTTAACGGTGACTCTGGATTCCACTTTGCAATGGTCTGAGAGTGAAGTGGAACAGCGTAAAGGGAAAGTTGTGGAATATTTTCTTAGAAATTATCATCACCACAATGGATACGCATTTCGGTTCATTGCATGTGAAATTGCCAACTGCGCCAACGTATTTCTCCAGTTTCTTCTTACCAATGCGTTTCTTGGTCATCAGTTTTCCACTTATGGTCAGGAAGTTATCCGGATGCTTTTCAATTATAATTTCGATGACTCCAAGGGTCATCCCATGGACAGAGTTTTTCCAAAGGTTAGCTCATGCAAGTTTAATCGATTTGGGCCATCAGGTGGCGTGATTCAGCAGGATATAGTAAGTTAATTCAAATGTTACATCAGAATCATTTGCTTTCCCGCAAATTATAGTTTGCCTTCATTAGCACATGCAGTAATTTTGTTTCTTGTGGTTTTTGCAGCTGTGTGTCCTCCCTTTGAACGTTTTGAATGAGAAAATATTTATCTTTTTGTGGTATGTTGTTTAATTAGTCTTACGATTAGTGTAGACTCGTGACGATTACACTAATTTCTGCTTAAAAGACTACGACATATCCGATAATGTGAACTTTTGTTTTTAACCATTGTAGGTTTTGGTTTCTCATTCTCGCTGGAATTTCTCTCATTGGTTTAATATACAGAATCTTCACCATCATATTGCCTTCAATTCGCTCCCAACGCTTACAACTAATAGCTGCTTTATGCGATGACAGAATGGTGCACCAAGTAAGCAGCCAGTGTCAATTTGGTGACTGGTTTATACTGTGTCTGCTGGGAAAAAACATGGATCCCGTGTTTTACGCTGATATTATTGCAGAACTAGGGTTTTGCTTTGGAAGTCGTTTCAGAATGTATGCTGGACGAAGGTCCAGAAGTGCCTATGACACGAGTAATATACAAAAAGCAAATAACAATAGCGGTGAAACATCGCGTTTGGAACCAGTGTATGACTCCGTAGAAGGAGCGACTCCATAGATTATAAATTATTTATAATATTTATAATTTGGACAATGTATTTAAAGTTTCATTTATGGTAAACCTTAAGCTAGTTTAACGGAAGCTTTAGTAATTATTAAGTACTTGTAATTCTGTGCAATATAAACCTTTTATAAAAATTAATAGGATGGACACGATTTATTTGAAGAATGGAATTCACGGAAATACGTTCGTTTTATAAGTTTGTTAACTTTTCTGTTCTTCACAGCACTACTCTGCTTGTTTCCTACTTACATAGGTAGTTGTCACTTGTGAATTTGACTTTATTGTTGTGTATTTTCTGTCATTAATAAAGTTGAAAGTTCTATCACATCCAAAAGGCTGTTCCATAGTACGGAGTACTAAAGTACGTCAATACACGACAAGGAAAACCTACATCCGGAATTTGTTTATAAAAGCACTTGTTCAATAACGGCATCGTGGTTACTAATTACTTATTTCGTACGATTATGTCATGAAGGCATAATACGCATCCAGTATATATTTGTATTGTAAAAAGGTTACAAGACAAAATGGCAAAAGTGCAAATTTTACTACATATAAATCCACATCATTAGTGGATACTGGAAACCATTGTCATTGTGTTGGGAAAGTTTTGTGTGTAAGAATTTGAAATGTAAGGAGTCAGCGTTATCGTGACTAGTGTTTGCGGGTACATATTGACTTTTCTCGCATTTTATTGTTTGTTCTTCCCTTTGAAATCTTTCCAATTCCGTAGGTCTAGTATAAATCCGAAAGTAGAGCGGATCGTTTTAAAATATCGTCATATACCTATCAGTCCATTTTGAGTCTTGTAAGAGTCTTAGTTGTCACATTTGTATGTGCATTTTATGCCATTATTGCCTAAAGCTCATACTTATGCATAACCAGTGTCCAGTCCAGCCTATTTTACCACATTATTGAAGCTATTGTCAACTTGTCTGCATCAACTTCAATAGTAGAATGGTTGTTCACTTTCTATACTTTACCGTTTTCCTTATTTGTTAGAATTTTCTAGCGTTTTCCCTATTTTAATTTTTCCTAGTTTAATTACAGTTAATGATTTACAACGATAAAAATTAATATTTATTAAAATTTCAAAATGTTCTCCGCATCATTTTTATTTCCACATTTCGATATAGATTTACAGAAGCGTCATAACAGTTTGAAATGAACGTTTTGACATATGGTGAATTGTGTCGCAAATATTTCTTTGAATCTTCACTAAATTCTCGATAAGGAGAAATTACCATAAATTAGTACAAGGTGTCATTGGATGTCGCAACTACTCTGGGACGTTGTTCGTGCCGGTTTCGGCAAGCAAAATGATATTACGCTTGACACCCAAATTCTACGATTTCATTCGAGGCTTTCGTTCAGGGTATTCGTAATAGGTTCCCTTTTATTAACACTGAAACAACTTATCGGTGGGGACGACATCAGTTGTTTTTGAGGACGTAAGTAAAGAAAAAGATGAAAATCTGAACGCGTATTGCTGGATTCAATCGACATACTCAGTTGTTCAACTGTTTCATTCCTGCAATTGTGAGTGGCATACACTAACCTATTTTTACGTAAATTTTTTAAACAATTGTTATGTCTAAGTTGTAATTTAAAAGAGTTTTATTTGTTCGTTACAGCTAGAAAAGATTGTGTGTACCCTGGTGTTGGACAAGCGCTTTTGGATTCAGAAACAAGGCTTCACACGTATTACCAATGGACGAGCTCAGCGTTATTTTTTCAAGCAGTTTTATTTTATATTCCAAGATTCGCTTGGAAATGCATCGAAAACGGTCTGCAGAAAATGCTTGCTTACGACAGAAAACTCATGTTTTATCCAATTACGTCTGTGGAGACAAGCGAGCATACAACTCACTTGCGACATCTCATTCTTTACTTTAAAAACCATCGGGGACACCACCAGTTGTACTTTTACAGATACATCTTTTGCGAACTACTGGGAATAATTTTTGTAATTGTTAACATGATACTCGCCGATTTGCTATTGGGCAAGCAATTTTTCAGCTTTGGAAGTGATGTCTTGCACTTTTGGATTTCGGATAATGGACAAAGTGGAGATTCGAGTCCAATGACAAAAGTATTCCCATTAGTAGCAAAGTGTACTTCGCCTAAACGGTACGATCACTTTAACCAATAAATATTTTGTAACACAATAAAATGTTACTTTTTACGTCTCATGTCGTACGTGTTCACTTTAATCGTAGATCGGGCCCGAGTGGCGGAATAATTACACCAGGTAAGATTAATATTGATTTATTTAACGTATTTACTATTCTTCATTGCGCTGGTTTCAAAAATACATGGACAGACAAATTGTGATGTTGCCGTTATGTGACATTCGAAATGCGTAATGCATATTATCTGTTTCATTTAGATCCCCTCTGTGTTCTTCCCTTGAACTCAATAAACGATAAAATTTTCCTATTCATTTGGTTAGTGGATTTCTATTTCTACAATGCAGATTACTCGGAGTTCTGAAAATACATTATGGAGCTCGGTACTGACTTTCTTTCTGCTAAAAGTTAATAGCTCTCCTGTATTTTTTCAGGTTTTACCTGATATTTGCACTAGGAGTCTCAGTGCTGGCGTTAGTGTACCGTCTGTGTACAATATTTTTCAGCACCATTAGAATCTCTCTCATGAGGCACAACGCTGGACCCATTAAGGACAATGTAATTAGTGACATTTGTAATCGTACCTATAGTGGTGATTGGTTTGTTATGTACATAATGAACAAGAACATGAGTAAGGTGTTTTATAAAGAATTTTTAGAGGGTCTTTGGGAAGAAATGTTTCAGAAGAAACTGTCTGTATAAGTACAAGTACATGTATAATACCTAGAATATCAATTTTACTGTAGTGCACCGCCACTGTTTGTTCATTCATATTCATAATTTTTTATGTTTAATCAATCTACTGAGAACTTCAATAAACCACGAAAAAGGTTATTACAAAGAATACGCAGAACGCCGTCGTCAATCATTCTTTCTTATATTTTACAGAACTTGGGGTAGAAATTAGCACACTGTGGAGCAACCTACTTTTTAGTTATATACGCACATCAACAATATTTTTGTACTTCCGCTTCCTTGCATGCGTCGTTTTTATTAGACTAATACCATGAAATATGGCAAACGACTAGACACAGCAAAACAAGAAGAAGAAAAAATGAAAAAGAGTTCCTGATTCTCTTCATTTAAAATGTCACGATTTTGCTTAAGCAATCTAGCAGAACTAATTTTTATTACAACTATAGATCATCCACTTGACACTGCAGAGCTAACAGCATGGCGCAGTGTTGTGGCACCTCATCAAATGCTAGATTCTCCGAGACTAATACCTTATTTCAACTTTTCCAAACTAATGTAGTAATATTTTTAGTCGGTTCTTCATTAACCACTGTCAAGGAATATTTCGGGTCCCCTATTGATTGTGTTTACGATGGCATGCTGGAGCAAGAGAAAAGCTTTGTGGATGATTACTGCTGGAAAAATTACGAACCGGCGATGCCACAATCAAGTTCAGTGTCCATGCCTTTGGCGACGGCCAGATCTACCGATGTGCAAGGTAATTTTTCGTAACGACAACGAAGCGACAAAGTTTTATTACTCAATATAATTTGACTATGCAATCTGAAAATTTAAACAATAATTTTTTATACTATTTTTGTACCGCAGATTTTAGCAATAACCTTTTCTACAAAAAGCAGTCAAGCTATTACCGATGGTTTCCGTTGATTTTCTTATTCCAAGCAGTTTTGTCCTACATACCGAACTGGTTATGGAATACGCTCAGAGATAGAAGATTGCATGAAGCAATATCCAGTATTAAAGATCCCCAAAAGCAACACAGCAGAAGGAAGCTGCTTATCATCAATTTAGCCAATGACATTTACACAGAAGTCATTCAGAAGCGTTACGCAAAGCCCTTTTTCTTTTGCGAAATTCTCAACATCATTTGCTTCTCGTTGAATGTGCTGTGGACAAATTTGTTATTTCAGGGGTATTTCATGATATACGGGCTGAACGAAATTGGAATGAGATTTCACAAATCAGCAGCCTCTTACAACAAGCATGATCCAACAGAGCTATTTCCTTTTATGGGCAAGTGCACTTTTTTACTGGGCAAAAATCGAAATGCGACTAAAAAGGAGGAAGCTGTTTGCATGCTGTCATTTAATCGACTATGTGAAAGCATCTTCATGTTTTTGTGGTACGAACATTTTTAAATTTTGGGACGATTCTAGAGTTTTATGAATTTTTAATATATTTAATTTTTCCATCCGTCTTTCTCCAACGGTTTTCAGGGTGTGGTACTGCGTTCTCGCAATTTGTACTGTTGTTGGAGTGTCTTACCGAGCATTCATGATGCTTTCACGGAGTAAACGAAAGAAATTATTGATGGAATGTGTGGATAAGACGTTTGAAGACAAGATATCTACGATTTGCGAAAAACTTGGGTTCTACTCTTGGTTCACGTTATACAGAATCAGCAGAAATGTGGATCCATTAACATTTCAGGACATTATTTCCTCCCTTCTGACCAGACTTGACAGCCTTCCTGTATACAAAACTATTAAAACCGCAAAACCTAGGAAAGTTGAACATGAACCAGCTCTTGTGGAGAACCAAGACTTTGCTACCATTGTCTAAAAAATTTAAAGACTTGTTGGCTGTCTATGTCATGCTTACATTTACGTAAATAAAATTTTGTAGATCAATTATATTGTTAAATAAATATAAGAGCGAGACTGAAAACTCTGAGGGCTTGTCAACTTCATTTCATGCGAACTTTATCTAAAATGGGGGCAAACAAATAGGAATAATATCGATTCAGGCACCTTGATTATAAAATATTTTACGTGCAAGAAATACCAATTATTTTCATTTAATCATTCATAACATCATTTCATAATGAAAAATACAAACAATAAGAAATATGTATATTAGTAAATTTTGCCCAGTATAATTTAAGTATATTCCTAACTAACTAACAATGAATATGTGTGCCCTCAAATAACTTTTACGTAACACTCACGCACACATCCTTTCGCGCACTTTTGTAACCACCCATTCATAACATGGCTATGTCGTGTTTGTACGAAATGCACACACAGTCTTAAATCGGTAGTATAAAGAAAAGACAAGTATATTGAATATAATAAAGACCCTTTTCAATTATACATTGTGATTCGGCTCACATCAAAAGAAAGAGCGCTTCATTTTTATGTACCTCTCTTGAATAAAGAGGAGAACCCAGTGAGAAAGCAGCTTCTGATGCTGTTACTACACACGAGACTCGTAAAAAGTAAAAACGAAGCAAGAAGAGTATTATTATTATGATGATCATCCCCACTGCATTTCAGCTTTCAGTCACTCAAAAAACTTTACTGAAGAGATGTTTCTTTTTTCTCTTCCTCCTCTTCACCTTCTTCAGCTCCACCGACTTTTATATGTACTCAAAGTGATATTAGGTGTGTTCCCAATCTAGCTATATATGAAGTTTTAAATACACATCTCTCTCCCTCTCTCTCTGCCCTGTAACTTACCTTCTTCATCATATTACATTTTCTCTTTGCACCCTCCTTCTGTCTATCTTTACCTACATATATTGAATGTGAATGATATTCCATATTATTACAGCCATCATATAGGGAAGATGATGACGACGACGACGATGTACTTGTGTATGACGGTCCCTACAAAACAAAGCAGCACATTTCATCATAATCATAATATATACCTATCTACTTGTTTATATCTTGTAGTTCAACCTACCTATAAAATGCTTTATGGAATACGACGAGAGAGCAATTAAATTGACACGGTTGAAAGATCAAAACGAGAGTTGTAAATGTTTTTTATCTGCTGCTCTGAGAACATGCTATTCTTCATACATTATTCGTCTTTTTTCCTTCCTTCTGCTTGACTACTTTAAGTAATGGTGTAACAACAAACGGCTAACTCTTTTGTGTACTTTCATTGCTTCCTCGTCGTGGAGTCGTTCTAGCAGTCAGTCACTCATCATCTTCGTCCTTCTTCTTCCTTGTCATCCGTAAATACATCCATACTTGAGAAATGCATTTGTCGTTACGTATTACTCCTAACAACTTGCACTGCACACGATTGCGTAAATATATGTACTGTGCAGTGTACGTATACCTGTACAATGTGTGCCTATTTATACACGTCCGTTAAAAAGGAAAAGGAGGCGACTCTACCGCTGCCTTTTAAAGACTCGTCGTAAGCGGTTGTTTCTTTTTATTGTATCTTTAACCTTTTCAAACAGTTTGTGTCTAATAACACGCTTGTTTTTACATCAAGTCGCATTCGTTCGTATTCCCATCAACTCTGCTATTATCAACAATCGTTTTCACCGTCATCATCATACGCCTCTTCGTCATCGTCAAATCTCACAATCATCATCATCATCATCATTATCATCGTAATAACCAATGTGTATGTCCATTACAAAAATACAATTTCAAATTTATTTGGATGTTGTTGTACATACAAAGACTATAAAGCCTGTTAAATTGTACACCATCATTATTATTCTATTTATTTAATGTGAGAACGTAGATGATGATGACGATGAAATATAAATAGCCTCCTGTGCTCATTAGTCAGTGTTACAGTATTTGTTACCAACTACCAACTCCTTTGTTTTGAATTTCTTTTCTTGTTTGTTGCTTGTGCTGGATATACATACATAATACATACCTTTTAATGGCATTATAACCACCGTACCGGCACTTCATTTATTTGCTGGACTGTTTCAATGATGTATTTTACATGTAACTGTCGGGAAGTGTGTTGTTCCAGTATGCAGGCAAAAGAAACGCCGACACTCCGACAGGGAGAGAGGGAGAGGAACGAAACGGATTGATTGAAAGAATACAGGAAGACCTCCGTCAAAATGGACAGATGAGTGGAAAAATCTTATCTGATTTATTGGGCATTGTATTTATACATCTTTTCATGATACGCAAACGCATGATATGCACGCTTAGTAGGAAATGGGTAGGTAGATATAAATTTTGGGTAATCCCAGTATTGCCAGCTGAATTTTTTAAGAAAGGAAAACATAAAAGCAGCTATCTATCTCTCTTTCTCCCTTTCTTCGTATTCATGTATTCATGAAGACGATGGGAATGAATTGTTTATTCGTCCTTACAAGACTTAATGACTTAAATGAAATATGTTGGCGTATGGTGTTTTGGTTTAAATGCTGTATTGGACACATGTGTCATTCCACGCAGGGGTATGGCTCATCTCATCATTTATTTTGATTCTTTTGCAAATTGCGGAAATATGAAACCACTCCCATATTCCCCAAAGATCAATTGCGAGAGGAAGGATTTATGCACTTGCTAAGTACATTGGCACATGGGATATGGATGAGTAGTGGTGGTGTATCTCTCAGAATGGGCGCAAAAAAATTCCGTGTCATTTATAAACATCGGCACGCCACTCAATGAACAAATCTGACATTGACATGCACGTTAGCTGTGTTGATGCAAGAACACAAACGCACTGTGATTGCCATATACTTTTCAGTGTAACGCACTACTTTGCACACACTTTTCCCTAAATAGTTATTATCCTGTTTTCTGTATACACAAGGCAGACAGATGAAACAAACGATAACAACCGGTGATGATCCAAAGGCATGTTGCATCATTTAACCTTTCTTGTTTTTCAGACTTGTCATCAAGTACAGAAAATATCTTCAGCAAAACGCCATTTTTTAGAAGTGGAGTAATGAGTAAGTACACACAAACCTGATAAGCTCGAATGGTTCTTCACATGCATTTGTCTGGTTGTGTCTCCCGTTTCTCCTATTACGATATATATGGTGATATGCTACTGCTACATACATGGTAGCTTGGATGACGCTGCTGTTTTATTTTTTATTCCCGGCTTTTATCTTTTTTGGATGTGGAGAAAAGTTAAAAACAATCAACAAAAACGGTTGGCAAAGCCAAGTATTTCGGAATTGATGCAATAAACTTTTTTCTCAGAACAAGTCAGTAGTAACATTTTTCAAATACGATACGCCTCATAATTGCCCCATTTCAAAATGAATTTATCCGCATATCGTATGTTTGTGTTGTTTCCCTTGGGACACAATGGTTGGAAAATAACCAATGTAGCTTTAAAAAACAAGCACAGTCTGTTGCCTTTCTATCCGGGAGGAGACGTGTGAAGTGAATAGTGATATAAAATGGGATTGCCGATAGTCAATTTTAAAGTTAGACGTGTCAATATTTAAGCTTTGAGAAATTCGACAGAATAACTCTAGCGATAGTTTTGTTCTGTGGCAGCTTTAATTTTTTTTCTTCACTAATCTGCAGATGGCAGATGCAGTTTGTCAAACTCAAACTTGAACCTGTACGAAAAGGGCATAATATCATACTAAATAAAAAGCAGCTTCATTATTCATGCAGATAATATTTTTGCGCGTGACGGAATGAGCTAGAAAGCATACAAATAAATAGTAGTTGCCGATTGAGTATTTTAGCTGTCATTCAATTCTATATATCTTCGTTTGTACAAAAAGGAAGAGCAAGCAGGATTGGAAAAGTGATTGTGTGTAGGTAGATACAGTAAAAACAAATGCCGACTTCAAAGATTCCAGCAGCAGCATAGCAGCAGACCAGACCAGGCCAGTTTCAAATTAAATGATAACAAATCTAAAAGGATTGCGTATGGATTGTTACAAAAGTTTCGAATGTAAGTGCAGAGAGGCGCATCCTTTGGCATTAAAATCATCATTATTACTACTTCCTTTAACCACACTACCACGTGTTGGAGTGCTGCTGGAACGACTTCCTTCTCTTTCCTTTTTTGAAAATATATTGCGTTCGTGCGTATTCTACCGTGTAATGTAACAAAGAGGAAGGAAACATGTCCAGAAGATATACTTTGCAGCAATAATGCCCTCTAAGTAGGTATTTTTACGGTACTCCGGGCAAAGCTTTCGCTCGTTTATTTTATACAGTTGGGATGTGACAAGAAGAGAGTGGGAGAAAGCCTTTTCCATTCTACGGACACATCCTATTAGGAGGATAGTGCACACACACACACGTCGTCGTTGGATGTTTCGATGTTTCTTTGTTAAATGCTTTCGTATCGGTTTTAATTTGTGGTTTCTGTCTAAACGAAAGAAGGATTTGATGCTTTGAAAAACCGTCGAACCTTGAAGAAAATTACATTTTCACTGACAATAATCTTATGAAAAGGCGTTCCTCAGCGTATGATTTAGCAATTCTAGAAACCAGAACTGAAAGGAGTGTTTATATGAGTCATGAAAAATAAGCAATAATAACAAAGTGTAAACGTAAAAAAACATACCTATATGTATCTACGCATTCTCTATCTTTTAGCTTTGTTGATACCGATTAGGTATATTATGACTGCTTTGCGACCCTTTCTACTCTTTAGGGAATGCGCGTACATTTGCGTCTGGCTGTGTAAGCAGGCAGGCATCTTTTTTTATTCGTGCATTCTCCATAGATGAACAACAACAACGTTTCGAGTAAAACGCGTCAGAATGATGCTTGAATCCCTCAGTCACCACCAAACCAACGGAGGGTGAGCTAGCTGGTTGAGAAACGCAACCGGCTACAACAGACAAAGAACGCAAAAAACGGTACAAGTTTACCAACGGTTTTTCTCCTTTGTCGACGATAACTCGTTACGAAGAGAAAGGAGCAGAAACACAGACACACCAACAACACTGGAATGGAACAAAGGCCAAAGGCAGTAAACTCAAATTCAAATTCATCAACGAGAAGAAAATACAATTAATTTTATTTAAAAGGGAAAGCAATTAGGTACTATAGCGGAAGACAGCGTCAAGCATTAATGGTGCCACTACCAAAGTTAATTCTTGGGATAATTACTTAATGTACTAATTGCATTTGATAATTAAGGACAGCGACAATTGAATTATTCTTAGAGACACGATTTAGGAGAGAATCAAATTTTTGGCTGCGTTGTACACTGGAATTTTAATCTACAGGTGGACACTAGCTTTACGTAAAAGTGTGAAGATAAGATATATGTACAATCTTACTTTTCCCCATTTCCCCAAAGCTGACCGTATGTTTGTGCTGTGTGGTTAAAAAGTGCTGGACAGATGTACAATTTACAATAAATGTGACGGTGAAAGGGTTTCGCAATAAAGTTCACAGCCTATAATTTGATACACCTGTGAATTTGTAGAAATTCATTATGTCTTAAAAAACAGTGTATTGTTATAAATTTGAAAGATAGGCAAATATTACACATATTTATTGGCTTTTTCTTCTTCAAATGGATGATGACGGAACCAGTTGCTCAAACTTCTCCCACCAAAATTCATTATTATTACTTCTTCAAACGCTGAAAATTTTTCTCACTGTTAATCCCTAGTAGTACTACCGTGTACTGCTGCTGTTGTGGTCAGGCAAGTTTTTCAAAAATGTGACATTCCACAAAAATGCTTCTCCAAGTTAAAACAGCTCCGCACCACTTCATCCTCTTGCTTTTCCTTGCATTCGTCAACAATTTACGATCGTCGGGAGTGTTGGCTCATTGGATGTAAGTTTTTTTTACCTGTCTTCCTGTGGATTTTTAATAGCGAACCCTCACGTATTGTTATATTATGGCATATATATATTATATTCCTGCATGTCGCTGCATTTTAAAGCTAAACGGGTGTTGGAGTAATATTCCTTTCAATCTAAATCATTCTCATTACTTTTATTACAATTTGTTTTATAGGGAAAAATGACACAAACAAAATCCATTTTTTTCAATCAACCAAATTGTTTCTCTCTTTCTTGACTGAAATGAACCAGCAAATGTGTTTATGTCTTCTACTCCCTAAAACTTGTTCCTTTGTTCTTACAGTTTACAGAGGGTCACTTGACATATTTTGTCATTTTTATTTTCCCATTTTATTGATAGCTCATTTCTTATCCTTTCCTCATCATTGTCAACAGCATCATATCAGTTCTCCCACGTCCATATTTGATTTCTGACATCGCCTCAAACGTAACCACTCTGATTGCATGGTAGATAATACTTTTATGACTAAAGAAGCATATCAGTTGGGGTTCGCAGTTGTTGTTACACACTCTAGCAGACAAAGAGAAACAAACATGCTTGACATTGCAAAACGTACTTACGATTTCCCGTGTAAGATCTCTCTAATACTCTGCGTACTGTTCGATTTAGACGTACCATTTCTCCACAGGGTGCTTCCAACCTTTATAATAATACACAACAGGGATGTGCTCAAGAGCTTTCGGTTGACAGCTTGGCTTGGGTTGAACTTGAAACATGCAGACTAATAAATAAATTAGACACATTTCTCTTTTTTTTCGTTTTTGCACTGCCATTTGTTAAACCCCATATTATTTGCAGAGAGACCAATGATCTAGCTGTAATAATGATGTTTATAATAATAAATTCATAAGAAGGTTTCACCACTTGTAATAACTGCAACTGCGGGGAGATGGGTCATATTTCGTCGGTCGGGTTACACTTTCCATATCAAGTTTCTTATTAAATTTTCAGAATGCGCACGAACTGTCACTAGCTGCATTAAAATGTGAAGCCGTAACAGGATCCGTTATAATCGGAGAAATATTCGTAATGCGTAAAGTGAAAATAACACTTATACAAACGCAGTTTGGTTTTTAGCATATAAAAAATTCATTATTGTTTATAACGTTAAAAATAATCTTTCCCCGACAAAACTCGACGCATTTATGGCTTTGTTGTTAATATTAATTATGTTAGTGACGACGAGTGGAAAACTTTGTTAGGATTTCCTCTTCGTCACAGCAGGAGGAACAGGAGGGGCGCATTGAAGATGTACGCTTTTGTAATAAATGGAATAATAAATGGAGTGAAATGTAGTGTATTTGAAAGAAAGGAACCCTATCATTACGCACTATCGTTGTTATCATCGGCAGCATTGTGAGCAGAAATGGAAAACCTGTGGTTTATCAACCGCCTTAATGCTAGCTTTTTAGATTAGTGTAAGTTGCTCCCTTTGTCGATTAATTAATGTAACCGGTTTTGCCTTTCCTAGTAATTATCGTCTTTAAAGTGACACTATCCACCTCCTCCTACTTCTTCTCTTTTCTGTCTTTTCTCTTCCGCGACGTATTACACGTCTGTTTAGCGTGCCTTCACTACTGTATACACCTCTTCGCTACTTGCATGAATGCTTTGTTTGTAGCATCTACTTTCTTCGTCAGTCTGTCGGTCTGGCTGCTGGAAATAAAATAAATTTCTGATATTGTGTAATGTTCACTGAAAAAAGGGCAGATCAAGTTTCTGTCACCATTTGTATGTGTAGCTGCTGCGGTTGCCACTTGTACAACTCTTTGGCATCTGTGGAACTTACTGGTATTATCATGGATTTCACAGGCGTCCGTCTTGTTTAAGCGCGTATAAATCTATTTGATATCCCTTCAAACTCATCCCAAAAAAGTGGCTGTATACGATATGCATATGCAGCTGATGAAGATAGGGGATATGTAGGACATCATCTTGTTTCAAGTCATTAAACACTCCATGTTTGTCGATAAAGACATTCAAAGCTTCAATCTCTGTGGAACACAGCAATATTTTATCTTATTTTATTGCCACGCCGGTAGAAAATGAACGGATTTTTGTCTGCTTGCACACGTACGTACGCACATTCACACACACACGTACAGCAGCTTATTAAAATGTGGCAAAAGCATGAGAAAATGGCTCAACATTATTTATGTGGATATCAAATGCAACGTGCAGTGTCAAGCCTCACAAAGTGTTTGGTTAAAAAACGGATGCTAAATTGAATAAAACCCTTTTCTCAAACTACATATATTAACTACTTGTATCTTGTAACCAGATATATTGGTTTTAATGTAATTCTTTCAGCTACCTGAAAGAACATCTCCGTCGGATTAACACAAGCACTCATTAACAGATGATCCTGCGAAAAGAAGAAACTCATTCTAATATACATATACCTATACGCATTAACACATTGCATATGGGCATGTATAGTAATGATAAGAAATAAGAAACTTTCAAAAATCAAATGTAGTTGGCAGTTTCTGTTTAGTTGTGCTGTATCTGCACACACATAATTTGAAATCAGCATTATACCCATTGTCACTGCAATTTAAGATGAAGAATGACTCTGTTAACGAAACAGTCTACTTGTCAATGGAGATTTACCGAGCCCCTTTTCCAGTGACAAAAGCCCTGGCGTACAATAGTCGTCGTCCGTCGTCATTGTAGTTGTAACGCGTAACAATGATGCAGCTGTTAATTGATTTTTTCATCATGTTTTCACTTGTGTAATGAGGCCTATTAGTTCTCCACCGTTGTTCTCATCTTCTTCCACGACGGCTGGCTCCATGCAGCGATGAGACAATTGGGGTATTCATTTACACGGTAGTAGTAGTAGCTAGTACCAAATGCAGAGATAAAACAATTGAGGTGAAAAAGAAAGAAAGAAAGGGGCGAAGACCCGTGTTCATATACCTATGTGGATTCATTGTCCAACAACGGAGTAAAATCAAGCATAGGGGATGGTCTTCCCTGTAATGGCAAATGATGTACGATGTACTTTCACACAAACAGACACTTCAATATTTAGCTAGACAATGAACGATGAGATAAGTATAATGTACAGGCAAACAACTCTGAATGCATTCATATTTCACTGTGTATACGTGAAAAAATCTTCTCTCTCTCTCTCTCTCTCTCTCAGGGTAACATTTTAGTGGAATAATATTGTACGTCGATGTGCGTGTGTCCATTTTGTTCGTATGTACATTACTCCGTGATTTGTGTAGGTTGCAGCATATGCCTAGTTGATAGATAGAACAGAAAGCAAAGTGGTAGTTTCTTCTACACTTTTTTTATATTTGAGGATCAATATATACACAGTAAAAGTAAAAAGATATGTGTATATAGACAGCGTGCGTTCCATATCAAACTGTATACACAATATTACTCTTCAGAGATTTTAATGAATTGGTCCTTTTCAAGAAGCAAGAGAGTTATTGAATGAGGGAACAGGGCGGAGGTAAACTTATGCTGCTTTGAAAAATGATTCTCTTTTGCTTATTGTTAGCGAGCACCCTCGACGACGTGATGTGATCCTCACCTGAGCGAAGATTGAAAAATTGGGGTAGAGCAGAGAAAACCTGTAATTTGGCATCACTATATCCTTCTTATTCTCAGACGCGAGGAAATTTTTAATGTTTTTCTGTACTCATCATCACTAGTCACCACCATCAGCCTAATAATGATGGTGATAATGGGTAACAAGAAAAAAAGATATTCGTGTTTATACTTCATTGTACTTTAAAATGTACGTTGCTTCTTACATCTATACGCTTCATTCCATAGGAAAGTTTTCAGCTAGGTAACGAGGGGAAAAAGAGGAAGCACACACACACACACACACATGGAGGTTACATAATACCAGCGAGAACAAAAGACTGGGTAACATTATGGAAAATGGGAATTATATGCATCTTCTCTGGATGCACTCATTTCGTTGGAATCTCTCTTTCAAATGTGTACCTAACCCAGTAATAAATGTAATGTACGTCTGTAACAGCTCATTACGTCTGGAGTTTATGAATAGAATCATGTTATTTTCAAGCCTCAGTTTTAAGTAGATAGAATTGTAATATATACCTACTCAAACATTGAAATCGTTGCGCGTTGTTCGTGGTATTCGAAAATCAACTTTTACAGGATTGAATTTGAGTTTTAAATAACATATTACGCATTTGGCATACAAGTCGGATGGCATAAGTCGCATAATAAGATTTTAACTGTTGTAAACTGCTTAACACTTGGGAACAAAAAAGTTGAACCAATACGGAGCTTGTTTGATTTACGCCATGAAACCGAAGGAAATAAGAAAAGTATTTGGGTTCAGTTCATACTCCTGTGATGTCTATATGCCTGTGTGTGGTATTTACCTGTGTGGTGTGTGCGTACCAAAATGTGTTATGATTACGACTACGACACATGATATGTGTACTATAGTCATTACTACCACTAAAACATTGCACGTGAGTCATAATGAGTTTGTTAGTTTCTTCAGTGTATGTAAATAAGAATTTCGTTTCACGGATTACCCTGCTCACTTCTTCTGCTCGACGCAGCGTTGTTGTCAACTTGGCTGCTGAATAATGTCTGTTTGCTTTCATTTTTATGCAAAGTAATCATCTCTCTGCATTTGTCCCTGGCACTCAAAAAATTCACGTCATCATCATTATTTTTATTGTGCTATTTTATGTAATAATACCCTCTAAATGATGGGGATATGCAATTGGAAGAAAATTGAAAATTCCAGCGAAAGCGCTATTTGGTGTAGCGTTTCATGTTTCCATTAGTGCATGCATGCACATGTAATGGCAATTGGCAATCCATACCTACCTATATACCTACTTACGCTTGTAGGATAACTGCTTAATTTTCTTCAATTACAAAACCCGTAAAAGTTATGATGCCTCTACTATATCTAGTAGAGGAGGATTCATTTTCTACTGCATTTTATTTTGAATGGGGGTATTCGTAAAGATGTGCATAGGGTCAAGTTTCGTGATTACGATTTTTACATGATTATCAACAAAGAAGGGAATAAATCCATTCAGGAATGTCTGCTTGAAAAAATAAAGATACAAATATAGCGTTATCGGATTGAGGACAACAGATACACTGAAAAAGAAATTAAAACATGAGAAAGATCGTAAAATGTGCGCGTGACACGATTATTATTGGAGTGTTCCCTGGAGTAGCATATATAAAGCGCTGTGAGCCGCAAAGTCTCAAGTAGGACAGAGAGAGAGCTTAGGCGTACGTTTTTGTACGATAATAATTGGACAATTCCTTTATTCTCTTGACCATTCGTGCATATCTATATCTCGCAACACGATCACATTATCGTTATCGCTAACTCGTGTACCCGTTGTTCCTTCCTTTCATTCTTTCGCAAAACTCCAGAAACCTGTGGAGTAAAATATATTGGAAAATTAGTTCCACTCCACTCTCCTCCAATTCATTATACACTCCTCCTTCCCCTCCTCCACGAGCATTTCTCTTTGTTCAGTTCTGATCAATAGATCTCCCTTTGAGAATTTGTTTGATGTTGTTTGGCGATAAACGGCAACGTTATGAGTTGGAGGATGATAAAGCTGTTATGTGTGCAAACGCCAGCCGCTCTTTTTTAATGTACACACACTCACACATTTACAGCCTTGCAGGAAAATTTACCGAAGAGAGACATAAATATCTTGAAATGAGTTATGGCCGGGTCGTTTGATTACAAGCAATGATGTTATTGTTGCGTGTAGTAGTAGTCGTGGTTTTCTCCTCTTTGAAGATATTTGTTGCGTTTTTTTGGAATGATAGCAGATAGCACACTGCTGCGGCTTCCAGAAAGCAGACTTAAAAAAGAGTGTAGGCATTTGTAAGAGCTTTAGGTCCTCTGCTGGTCCTACTATAAAGTGAAGAGGTTTTTTTTATGAATTTCTCTCTGATCATGGACATGGGCAGGAGAGAGACTGCTGCTGGGCTGTTGCAATGGTCATAAAACGAGGCATAAAAACAAGTGAATGAGATGGGAAGGAGTGATTCTAGAGAAATGTATACAGACAGCTACACGGATGGGCTTGTCTATAAAAATCGTGCTTGCATATTTCCTACATTTTGTTATCGTCATCATGATGATGATGATGATGAGACACACACACGCACTACGCATCGCGTCTCTCTTCTCTGTCTTCATCAGCATCATTTAAAAAGCTGTACACGAATAAGGTAAAATCAAGTTGTTACGCTGGCACAAACAGTGTAACAATATTGACCAGTAATTGGCATGTTAGTCAAAATGTTAGACAGATGATGATAAACCAACACAACGTGAGCTCCACACACACAGTACCACATTTTGCAGACTGCGGATCATTAGCTTGCATTATGGTGAAAAGCTGATTAATATCACTCTAAAGCAATCTGTGAAACCGTGCGTTTCTGAAAGAAGGCATCACACAAAGAACCACAACATAGATACAAAGCACTCAACGACATTGGCGTCAATTTAAAACTTGTAATCCATTACTTAAAGTATTCCTTTTGTGCGCCAGCTAAAAAACCTGCAGACGTGAGCATTGCACTATTATGAATGAACATCAAGATGGTCGACCTGGACCTGCAAAGGAGAAAACTCTTCTTAACACCGCACTTTTAAATGAAGACGTGTACGTAATAAGCTTCCACATGATGGCATTTGTGTTGGCGTCGCAAATTACAGTAAGACGAAATAAAGTCTCTTAGAGCAAAGAGCATTATGGCAATAGAGTTGGTATTTTTCCAGTTTCAAGCATTTTTTTCTTCATGTGGCTTTGGTATTGGTTACAACGCAAGAACGTTTTCTTTTACAAGTTAAATACTTTCTTTCTTTTCGGCATCAGTTTTGTGTGCGTAGTAGTTGACTCGTATCGTCGTATACATGTGCCCAGTAAAAATATATCTCTCTCGGATGATAATATTTCTCCATGTTTCACGATTAAGTCATTAAAACTCTTTTTTCTTCCCTTTTCTTATCTACATGAACCAAGTGACTCATTCGTCTTGCAGTGCGCTGCAATAAATCAAATTTTAATTGGTGTGTTTCCACGCGCGAACCGCCCTCTCATGTATTGGAAGAATCTGTTATCTCTCTTTTCTCTCTCTCTCTCTCTTTTTCTCTTTGATTCAGACATTCATGTAAAGATCGAGGTTGTATGCGGGGGTGTGCTTGCAACAATATATATCTTCTCTGGCAACCTTTCCCCATATCGTATCCACTTATTTACAATTTTCTACGATAGGGAAGGAATACACGTAGCACGTTCTTCACGTTCCTTCTACTACCAGTGAACAAAAAGAGGGATGGAAAGAGAGATGTCTTTGTAAATAAAATCATTTCTTCGCGTGTTTACTTTCATTACTATTACATTACGTTTTCATACAAATCATAATCAAATAGCCCATTTTTATACAATATACATATGTATGGATTTCTTTTTCCTTCTTACAAAGTACAAAGTGCCCCAATGTGACTACAAAGGAAGCACTCCCTCCTCTCTCTCTCCCTGCAGCATAGTATGAAAACGAAAAGCGCTATTTAACGTCATCTTCTTTAAGCGTATTCTCGTGTTCACGCAAAAGTGTTGAACTGATGCTAATGATTACAGCAATAAAAGTAATGGTGATGATGATTATAAGATTATAGGAATTTTATTCTTTGAGAAACATGACGCCCTTTGCTCCTACTCGCTTTGCGTGCCGATGTGTATTATTAATTATTATTACTACAATAACTAGACGATGTTGTCTGTGCTCAGCTCTTTGAGAACTCAAGGGAAAAACAAAATGGTAAATAAGTGTGGGTTGATGCCGGGGTAAAATTACAGCAATATTTCTACACATATTATTTCAAATTCATGTCATGATATTTTGCGTCGTTTCTTGTTTTATAAAGAGAATATATCCTATTGTAGTATGTGGGTATAAGATAAGATTCGCTGTAAAAGAAATGGAAAGCAGTTCGTATCAAGCTTTTGTTTTAATTCTCGCCACACGATAAAATGAATCAGTAGAAACGAGAGTTTTCCTTATTTTCCCTGTGAGTGATGATGCTAAATGGTGTTTACGTAACAATAAAGTGAAGGAAGCCATGCCTTCAAGCGTGAATAATTTTAATATCGTAAGAAAAATGGAAAAATTATCTCTCACTCAACTTTGTTTTCCGCCGCCGTTTGATATTGGTCTTTTCCATCTCTCGACTGAAGTTGCGAGCTTCGAATTTTTTTTATCAGAACTCTCTGCGGAAAGCTACAGCAGCAGCGGCTCCACTCTAATAGGCTGCCACAATTACACTATTTAATTAGCGCAGTTTAAGCCTTTTATACTGACTGTGAGGTTTCCAAATGGATTGTAATTAGGACGATAAGAGTAGTCCCATTGCCGCAAAGTAGTGTTGAAATGTCTTTTGCCCTTTTTAGAAGAGGCAATAAGTTACTAAAATGTGCAACTCACGAGAACGCCTTGCAAACGAACATCACTTTTCCATATTACTTATATATTTCAGGCCTGCTATTGTCACAATAGGGGTATACACCAAGTGACAAACATGGCGTGGTGGTAAATAAGCATTTCTCTCGTTTCTCTGTTATGGCAGTTGTTGAATTTTATAATCACATACAATTTGCAAGTTTACCATTATAATTTTCCTCATTAGTTTTATATTTTCTTTCACAGCAATCTTCATTTATGGCATGATGATCTCTACGCTCCTGAAGCCCTAGCCTCTACATCCCTAGCAGGTAGCGGCAGCAATGGCACAGTTCTCAGCCCTCCAGGAGGAAATTTCAATGAGCTGCCAAATTGCCAAGCATTGGATGGTCTCACTGATGCCCAGATCAAGTTGTGTTTACTGTTCTTTGTGAGTTCATTTTAAAATTACTTTCTTCTTCTTCTTCTCCCCCTTCTATTGTGCTATTTTTTGTCATCAACTACATGTGGCATTTATGGACTTGCCTTCTACCATATTTGAAAACACGTTGAAAATTTACTTTACGATCCACTCTTCGGCACCGCAATCCTATAACTACCTGACACATAAATTCTTTTTTATGGCGGAGATGTCCAATATATATTACAAGTGAATATTGCCAAAAAAATTGGTGATTTCAATACAGCTAGGTGTGGGTATTATCCACCCGTGTGTAATGCAATTGTACTTGCCCTCTCAGAATCAAATAAACTCACCACCTTTACACTTACCAGGTACGAGTAAAGATCTTACAAAATTTATTGTTCATTATTCATTCAAGTATTATCATAAATTTCACGGTTCCTCAACCGTCAAACGGCACGGTAGAGAAATAATCCTTAGTAGTCTTATATCAGCAATGCTTACGGAGAGAGAGTATCCAAACGGCAGTAAAAATGGTACGGGGACATCGAAAGGGTTAAAAAGGGGTTTGTTGCTTCCTTTGAAAATAAAACTGTGCGGTAGAACTACAAGGACTCACAATTATTCACAGCTCAGGGTGTTTTTAAACTTTGACTACCAGAATACTTTTACAGGGGAAAACTCTCAGAATGTTCTGTCAGAAACGACATTATCATCAAAAGAAGGCTTTAGGTGATACCAACTGTAACTATAAATATCACATCTCATAAAAACAGTCGTGAAAAAGATAAAGGGAGTATTATATTTAAATGCGACAGCACAAGTAAGCACATTCTCCGCGTTTTGTTATTTGTTCGCTTGTCATTTTCATCCCCTTCTCGGCTCCTACCCCGACATGGTCATTTTTCTCCGGACCAGCAGCAGAATAGAAGTTACAAGGAGGGATGATAGCAGGAAAGGAGATGTAAATATCCTTGACATATTCATTTGAAGGGAACGAGAACAAAAATAAAAAATAAATAATAATGACATCCCTAAAACGTCAGCTATATAGCTAGAGCTGGAGACTGTATCATCAAGGAAGCATTATTTATGAAAATCTAATTTGTTTGAATCAATTTATAGCATAACACTCGAATAGTTACCTCTATGCTGCCCTACTCTGTAGTTTAATCTGAATCTATGGCTCGGTACATTCCTCATATTTCACCGTGGAATAAAATCCAGCATTTTCCTTATAACAATAATAATAATGCTGCTGAGCTGAACGAACTCAGGGTAACAAGACTGTAGAATAAAAAGGGAAAAGAGCAAAAGTTTAAGAATCAAAGACCCTCTCTGAACTCACACGAGCAGAAATGAAATATGAAATAAATCCAACAGGCGCAAGGGGAAAAAAGAGGATTGAGAAATATTACTTATTTGATGTACGTGGGTTCTTAGCGTACAATTTACACGAGCAGTTTTAAAGATGGTAAAGCAAAGTGAGTTAAGTGTGGAACTGTGTGGCTCCATGTAGCCTGGAGAGAGGAAGATCTCTGTGTGCCCATGATACAAAAAGCAGGCTGTACACAGGCAGGCTGGTAAGGGTGGAAAAAGCTGATGGCTTACGAAAATATATCGTTTTTCTAATCCTATTAGAGAAATATTTCATTTCACTTGTGGTATGTAATGTACTATGATTCCTGATTCCGTCTTCTCTTGTTTTCCTTCCTTTTTTCTCTTTTATTCTCCGAGTGTCACGGAAAGAGCAAAGAGATCAAAAAGTACATATTAGTATAAACACTATAACAAAAAACGGTGTCAGGATCGCATTGCCGGTGGTGGTGGTTGGTGAGATACATCTACATCTACATACACACCAGTTCTCTGTGATGTGAAGGAAACTATTTTCATGACGTTTTTAGTACGATGAAGTGTTATATGCGTAAGTATAGAAAGCATTGTTACAAGACTATATATCTATATGTAAAATGTTCTTTCTTATTTTGTATCTTCCACACTTGTCCAGGACCATATGAGGCCGGTGATCCTTGGAGCTAAATTAGGCTTGTCAGAATGTCAGTGGCAGTTTCGGTATCACCACTGGAATTGTAGCTCCTCAGCAGTGATCCAGTCTCGAGTCCTCCGTGAGAACAAGCCAGCTACAAGCTTTAGCAGCATCAACGGTCTGGGTGGTGGTGGTGGTGGAGGAGGAAATAGAAATCATCCTGGGGAAATGTTGCACCCTGAAAGCTATGATATTCCTTCTGGTGGCAGCGGTGGTGTAGGAGAGGACTCCACTCCAATATTCCAACAAGGCCCATCGTCTCCGGGAATGACAACAATGAGTAAAAAGCAGAAGCAACACAACAAAATGACCTCGGTGCTGACACAGTCCGGCGGAAAGAGAATGCGACCTGCTGCTGCGGCTGTTATGTCCAGTTCTGCTACAGCTTTTTCTCCTCCATCCCTCGCAGCCTCGTCATCATCATCGGCCGCGGCAACGTTGTTATCCTCTTCTCACCCACGAAGCAGCCATCATTATTTTATCACAAAGGAGAAAACCAATTGGAATACCGTACTGACACGAGGTGATCATTGTAATCATTTGTGTTGTTGTGATGATGACGACGATGACGATGATGACGATGATGATTCCTATGATCCTTATCTTTATATTACTTTACAACAGCAACAGCCTCCATTCAGAAGTAGTAGAATAATGATGATGCGCTGTCTGTGGCATTTGTGGGACTTTTTACAATCCCATGTACCACTACCACGGCGCGTTATTCTCTGTGAAACATTTCATTTGCATACACATTTACATTCATACAGAAACAAAGATATGATGATGCCACTACCGCATTTATGATGTTGTGCTGTTGTGCAACGCACACACATGTGTGTGCGTTCGGTGGTAAGAATGTGTACGTTAAGTACGCATTCCTTCAACAAGACGGCTAAACAGTTTTACGATGTCAGGGCCGGCTATGAAAGCTATTTTGGTTGATAGTTAAAAGTAATAAATTGTTTGGATGGGGTTATCTTGCTCTTATATGGACGATTTCTAAAAGATAGATGAAGCCTATTAAACAGCCTCTCTCGGTATGTACATACCTGCATTGAATTATTAATAAAAGTCTCAGCAACACCAAAAGCACCAGCGCGTCTCAACGTAATCATTTCAGTAGCCCTTTGAAGACGAAGAAAAGGAGGAAACTTTCGTTGTGCTGCTCCTCTCCAACTTCCCTCTTCTTCTTAATACTCGTCAGCAGCAGAAGTTTGTTGCTGTTTGATCTTTGCTATATTCCCTTTCCATAAAACAAACTTTTAACGTTGCTCCTCTGCCATCCCAAGGGACTGCTTGAAATATTAAACTGCATATTTTATAAGCCTTTCCGTTTTTAGAGGATTACAACTTTGTATAATATTATGCTTATTAGTCAGTAAGAAAATAATACTTTTTTGGCTGTGATGAACAAGCATCTCTCTCTCTCTCTCTGGGAAGGAATGGATCTTTTTTATTATAAAAATATGTTGTTTATAAAGCAATTTATAATGAGCTCCATTTTGTACCCACACTTGGTGCACATTTGAGAATTGGGGATCTAAAGATAGGATTTTTATTATCCAGCTCACTTTTTCCCGAGGAAAATTCTTTCTAATTTATGAGCCATTACAAGGCTTTTTGTTAAAGATGCCCCAGCAAAGATATTTTCTGCCGTGCACTTCGTGCTGGTCGTGTCAGTGAGGCATCTTTAATATTCCTTCAAGATAATTATTTTTGTGATTTTTTCACACAGATAAATGACCATCCTTCGTGGTTGTAGTCTAGCACGAAAAAAGTGATTTTCACAACAATTTTGAAAAGACTACTACCACGAATTTTAACACTTGTACATTTATAACTTCCGAATGGGATTATTGAAGACCAATGTGCATTCTTTTCTAAACTTCTAAACGCTGTTTACATTAGTGCAAAGCCTAAATCAGGTTGATGTATTAGTCAACATTTTTTTCTGCTCATGTTACACATGTTCTTACCTAACTGATGCGACTTGTAGTATTCACAATACAAATCAACTACAGATTTGTAAATGTCAAAAACAAAATGGTTATTTGATTACGATAAAGAATTTATTTGTTTCCCTTTCAGATTTCTCATGCCAGATTAAAAGAGACAAAATGATTAGGTACATACATATTTGTATTTCGTAAAATACACCATACAGCAAAATAAGAAGAAAAAACGAGCAATCACTTTTATGGTTTTATCCATTTTACGTGTCTACCTAGATTACACATATCTTCTGAAATACACGACACTTGAAACAAATTCCCATTCTTTTTGGTCATCATCGGCATACAAATTTGAGAAACACAAACATATTTTTTTATTGCTTAAACGAAGTTTGCTGTCAAACGCTGCAGACAAGAAAGAAAAACTTCTCACTCAACTCAAACATAAAAATCACTCAAATAAATAAGATGCATGGATTCAACGTGTGTAAATGCCTGCATAAAGTATGTCAGACATACATAATATTGTACCATTTTATTAGTAACCAACTCATATATCACATAACGGTTTCACACTTTTATTTGTACATGGACACCGTATCAATGCATAAAAGATAGTATGTTCCTGCACTATACGCCTCCAGTCATAAAAGATTAACACGCGCAGCAATCCAGGCTATTATACGATAATAAAAGTCAAGCATATAAAAGGGATAGTTGAACGTTAACTTTCACATCTTGGGTTCATCAACGATGGATAGACGTTGGATAAGGCGGAATGGAATACTTAGAGAGTGTTTGCGTGGTTTTAAACCCCAGTAAAAAGGATGGGGTTAAATGAACACGTCACTTTTATTTCGTCGTCTTATACCTACTATCCTACACAAGGATGGTGGCGGTGATGATGATGATCATGATGGCACTCTATAGCAGCATTCATCATCGCCGGCAGTAGTAGTAAGCCAGTAAGCAGTAACAGCAGCGCGCATATAATTTTTATGTGAACTCTTAAAAGAAAATGGAATATGTCTGTATTTTCTTACCCTCTCCATGTTTCCTTCCCACAACAACAGTTTGAAATTCATCTCGAAAGATAAGAAGATTTACAATGTGGGAAAGCATGTTTTATGAGAGGTGTTTCATTTCACTTTACTGTGTCTAATTTTCACAGTTTTACATCCGGATTCTCTTATTTTTGTGTGCTTTTAACGATAAAGAGGTTTCATACTTGATGCCATATAATAACGAGTGATGTTTTTGCCGTCCATGTAAGGTTTAAGTTTATGCCATTTCCCAGCAGGTAAGTTTAGAGTGTAAACTGATGGAAGAGAGAGAGAGAAAGAGAGAGAGGAGTAACTTTTGAAAGTTGAGCATAGTACGGTTTGAGACAACAGCTTCTGTCCAAGGGTAGCTGTAAAACAAAGGGGAACAGCAGCGCTGTGTGTGTAAATAATATGTTGGATAGGCTGAAATGGAGATTAGATTGTAGGATGGGGTCAGACTCATGTAGGAAAACGTAAAGAGTGTGTGAAGATGATTAGAAAGATCTTTTTAAGACATCACACGTCACGACAAAATTAATAATAAAATGTAATGTATGTTTCTAGCTCAATGATTTATACAAGTTACATTTGGTCCAAAAGTGAGACGTTTTCTTGAAAAATACCTATTCTTGTAGGATCAAAGGAGGTGGCTTTTGCACATGCAATTTGGAGTGCGGCTGTAACCGACGCAGTAGCACGAGCATGTCGTGATGGATCTCTAACTTCATGTGGTTGTGGAAAGACGCCACGACCGCCAGATCTACGAGCAGAGTGGAGATGGGGTGGATGCGGGGATAATCTACAGTATGGCTACAAGTGAGTATTGTGTGTCTTTTTTATTACTTTTTGAGAAAAATATAAGTGTATGTTTTGAACAATCCCTTTTGTTCTCAGGCATTAAAATGCTTCGGAGTTGTTTTATGAGTAAGTAAACTATGCAGTTGTGAGTGTATTTTGTAAAAAAAAAAAGAAAACGGACTAAAAGGGATGAATATGAATATTATTGTCACGAGCAAAGAAATAAATCTTTCAGCACATTTCATCCCTGAGGATTTCCGTGAGCGACGAGATGGATGCGTTTTTTGGGAGTTTTGCTTAAAGTTTTGAGATAATAAAGAGATACATCTCTGGAATCGAGGAAGTGCGTTTGTGTAAACTGAAAAGTTTTTTTTGTTTAAATATGTGCGTGTGTATGTGTACATTTTAGGTTTGCCCAAAGCTTTGTTGACATCCGAGAACAGGAGAGTTCTCTGCTGGACAAAAAGATGAAAGCAAGATCTCTGGTGAATCTTCACAACAACGAGGCAGGAAGACGAGCAGTGTTGAAAAAGACGAAGATTGCATGCAAATGCCACGGTGTATCTGGCTCTTGTGCTCTTGTCACTTGCTGGCATCAGATACCTTCTTTTCGAGAGATCGGTATGCATACAAATTTATTTTTTTCGCATTACTAATGTACACATATTTATTGCAAAGAAAATAAACGGTTGTTTCAAAGTCCCAGGATGTTTTAAGTACTTTCATTGTGTTGATGGCTAATGGTATTTTAGTATTCAGTGTAAATTTGTATTTACGTAAAATTCGGTTCGGTCTCATAAAGCAATCTTTTGTTATTATTCGTACATTTACATTTCTCAACGGACGGAGTATTTTAGTTTAACTAATATTTACTTTTAATTTATGATGTAACAGGCGACTACTTGAAGGATCGGTATGCAGTGGCAACCCAGGTGAAACTTAACAAACGAGGAAGATTGCAGGTGAAACGTTCTGGAATACGTGTACCATCCGTGTTTGATTTGGTCTATGTTGAACCATCGCCCAATTACTGTGTTCACAATGAAACTCTTGGAATATTTGGTAAGTCGCGTATATGAAGTACACAAGCAAACAAACTTGTTTTTGCGTTCTGGCGTAATTTATTTGCTTTTTAATGCAGGAACCACTGGTAGGGTCTGCAACCGGACATCCTCAGCTCCTGGTAGCTGCAAATCTCTTTGTTGTAATCGTGGGTTTAAAACGAACGTGGTGAAATCTCAAAATCGTTGCAACTGTAAATTTATTTGGTGTTGTCAAGTAGTGTGCGAAGAGTGTCGTAGTGTTCAAAAATATGATGTTTGTAATTAAAGTTTTTGCTAAGATTATGATAAATTGTGTAATCATCTACTTGTAAATCCCTTCCCTTCCTACCTTCAACATACCAATCCAAAGTTCAGTAAATAAAAGTACTTAAACTCCTCTTCACCATTAATAAAACGTCATATTTTAGACTTTAAAATTTATTGTCAAAGTTTTGAAAAAATGATGGGAATTAAGGACGGATGCGTTGTGAAGAATTTTCGAAAAAAATTGCAGGTTTCTAGATAGATGCCTCATGTAATTATTAATTGCATATTAATAACACTCTAATAATGAGTACTCGATTCCTATACACGATTTCATTTTGTACGTGATTTCATTTGATACTGATACTGACTCATAATATTTTGCAAACTGAAGTGGTAAATGGTCTTTATTTCAAAATATGGACTTACGAGTTACGAGTAAACGGTTTCCGCTTGAATTTTTGGCTAGCTTTACAAGCTCAGTTGAGCAGATCTTGCTGAAGTAATAACAATGCAGCAATTGGGTTATGTTAATGCAGTTTTGGCTAGTCGAAGTTGTGTTTCTGCACACTAGAAAAAATTACTTTAGTGAAAGTAAAAATGATTTCAATGCAGCTATTATCATTTTTAAAATGGTGTATTTGAAAGTCTTACCACGTCAAAATTACTGTTTGCTCTTGCGAATCTTCCTCTTGATAAAAATATTGGGAATATACGTTTCGTAACTAAACTAAAGTAACTAAAATGTAACTGTGTTCAGGGGCAAGGGGTCATTGGACCCCCTCCCCCCTTTCCGGACTTGAAAATTTACATTAAAACTAGAACGAATAAGGACTATATAAAACAGGATAAAAATGTGCATTTGCCCCCCCCCCGATCTCTGTCCGGGGTACGCCACTGTGTTTGTTAACCGTACAAGAACGCCCGTTCATATCACACAGTAACAGAGTTCATCGATGGAGCACGTAACTTAACTGTCCATCCACCAACATATAGGCAAACTAGTATGTTACACACGCAACTGCATATGCATTTCGATAAATATATGACAAAAACGTGCATTGCCACATGAGCAGCATCAAATCTTAATGTTGCCCAATAACATATATTAACATAACATGTATTATAATAACAAATTACAACTACTGAAAACAAATGTTGATATGATAAAAAGAGTTCCAATAAGCTTTTGTTTTTAAAACCCTTGCACAATACTGCATGAAATAATATTGTGAGCCGTTGGCCACGTTGTAATTAAATTAGTCTTCATAAGTTCCGTGTATATGCATGATAAGTGGACGTTCAAGTGTGGTACTAACTACTCGTACATGTATGCATTTGTCGTAAATAACCTCTATAGTTCTATGTTGTATCCACCTATCTAAATTTTCTTTTCCAGAGGCAACAGCAGGAGCAGCTTAGCTTACTGAAAGATGATATGGAAAATAAAATATGGTATTGTACACGGTACACGTATCGTACCGTACCATTCGTACGTACCATTACTATTACCCTACTGGTTTGGATATATGGGGTAAATACTGAATATATCCGTCCGTGCATAACATGGAGTGCATAATACTATTATACAGGTGAAAGGGAAAACACGAAGATTTACAAATAAACAAAACTCACGTCTCAAATTTGCAAAGAAGTAGGAAAAACATTTCGTCTCAGAGAGTGCACAGCCTCACTACTGAAATGTCTACTACTGGCTATTTTAAGCTGTTGTCAATTAAAAATACAGCTCTGCGTTAAACATCTCGTCGACGCCGTCAACTTGTTTGATAGATAGAAAAATCATGGATCTAACATCATTGTCCCTTTTCATGCAGACATCGGTGGCGTATGAGTGCACAGTGTGCAAATTATATTTTGGAACGGAGAACCAGCTTATTACACACCACAAGAACACACATTCAAAGCGACTTAAAATCTCAGTTAATCCCCAGTAAGAAATAGTTCTATTTAGTCTTACTCATAAAACTTTTAATTTAGAATTATAAATATTTACATGTCATAACCATCTACACTACATAAGTATATTTCATGATAAAAGTTTGTCAATAAATTTGCAGATTATCCTTAATAGAAGATCCAGACTATACGTCTACCCTGTATAAAGGTACTTCTGCAAGAGAGAGTGCAACGAACAGTGACAACAATGATTTTTCCAATAACGATGACAAAAGTGATGAAGAACTACTCGCCAAGCGGGTCAAGACTGAATTTGACACTGACAACGATACTGTAAGTAGCGACGACAGCACTGATAAAGGATGTTGTAGCAGTAACACTACCAGCAGCACTGTTAAGTCGATCGATAACCTTGATCCCCAATGTACTGATAGGTATGCATAATAAATTGACACTTTTTCTTGCTAACTAATCAACACCTGAAACTGAAACAATGATGAACGTATTCATTCATCATTACTTTTACGTCAAACTTTCTAGTATGAAGTCTACTATTGAGAAGGGTCAGTACGGATACCTAGAAGGTTCCAGATTTCATCGGTTTTCCCTTGAAGAAATAAAAAGCTTTGCTGTCCAAGTTGTAGCTTTATTTAAATTGGACGAATCATGTCATGAATCGAGCAGTAGAGTCGACGGTACTGCAAATTGTCCACCCAGCTCTCAATCACTTTCCATACCAGTTATCCATAATGATGTAACGCCTCTTTCAACGTCGTTTGATTTCCCGCTGGGGGCCTACAGGTTCAAGTTTTCAGTCTGTCATGCGCGTCGCACCTGATATGTTTAGGTACACACTCGATTCGGAATGTATTTTATTGTTACGAGATAGACATAAGACGTTTTACGTTTTTATTTTTCTTTAGGGGTAGGAGTCTGCTACCCAAACTGTATGGAAGGAAGCTCCTCTGCAAGAAACGCAGATACTCCCAACGCATCATGCTACAAATGTGGGGAGGAAGGTCATTTTGCCTGGGGATGTACTAACCCGAGGAACCCCAAAATTCAACCAAAAAGGAAGACACGACGAGGAAAAAAGAAGAGAGGACCAGAGACCGTAAATTGATAATCAAAACATTTGTGAAGGGAAATGGTGGCCCTTTTTGAAAACACAGCGACAGTGATATCCTCAGCATGAAATTTGTCAAATTGTACCATACTTTCATACCCGATTTTACAATAAAATGTAATGTAATGTAACACCATATTTGATATTGTAAATAACGCAAGGTACACCTCTATACTGTAAAGAGGTAGATGTTATACTGTATTAAATGGTTCGCCTTGTAAGTCTGATTGCTAATAGAAAACGTCTCATTAATTATTATTGCAAACTACGTGCAGTTACTTAATGTATGTAAAACATGCCAAGTATAAATGCTCCATACCCATCATTCTTCTCACGTTTAAAATTATTTAAAAAACTGTAGGTCACAATAATCTCAATCTATTAATTCTCCGTCAAATTTGGAAACATCAATAGCAAGCAGTTTGGCCTTGGCATGACATCGCACCATACTATTCAACATTATCCCGTGTTGTACATTCTCATCCATGCTACTAGCTAGTCCATGACTTCTTATGTGAACATTCAACATTGCATATGAAATCTGGTTCGCCAGATGATACTGGTTCTGGTTACATAACGTGCTTTTGCAAAACAAAGTTTTATTAATTCTACAGAATGACCAAGGATATGTCAGGCAAACCAAGGTCTGGTCTATTGCTCTTCGTAAGTTCCCAGTCTGCATTGCGGTGCCACCACATGGATTAGTGTCATTAGCCATACATTACTATATCGCACATTTCCATAGAACTGCTTGTCACCTAAATACTGTGGTATATGATTAATAAGTAACAGCGTAAATGTATCGTAAATTTTGGTTGGAAGATTCTCTTCCAAAATGACCTTGGAAAAGGTGAAGTGGATTCTAAAGTCAAATCTGACTAGTTCTGGACTTCCAATCTTGTCGGGCTTTGGAGTGCCACTTTTCTCCTTTAAGTTACACAAGTGTTTCATTCCAACCATGACAGCTCACGTTCGATTTCAAGGGGACTTCCCCAGTACAAAGACAAACAAGTACAAGACTCCTTTAAATTGGTCCAAAACAAATGCTAACGTTGACCTAACCGATCCAGTTCAGCTGGCTAGGGAGATTTTCTTCCAAGGTTTAAAAAATGTTATTCCATCAAGACTGATAACTTCTCGAGTACAGCTGCAGGGCTCCCTCTTGATGTTGGAAGACGATGCCAACACCACCATTGACTTAAGCCAATACAACAAAAAATATGTCGTTGGTATGATTTTCAAGCTAGAAATATATATTTATTGACTCAAACTGAAGATAATATCAACAATATTCTAATATTGCCAGGTTTTGGTAAAGCATGCCTGCCAATGGCAGAAAGTCTTTTGCAACTTCTAAACGGTTTGGTCGACCGGTGCGTTGTCAGTGTTCCAGTGGGATCACGAATGTGCATGAACAGTTCCGTAGGTATTAAAACATTTTAATTTTTACGCAAATATTGATTTTTATCCACAGTTTTCATGTAGTAAATGTAAGGTACACATTATGAATGTTTGCATTGTTGTTGGTTATCTTTTTAGAAGTGTGTCGTGGAGCCAAAAATAATATCCCAGACGAGGACTCCTTCACTGCATCCAAGAAAATTGTGGAGCTAGTTCGTTCCTGCACAGATAACGATTTATTGATTGTCTTAATATCTGGTGGAGGGTCTGCTTTGTTACCCTACCCGATTCCACCAGTATCTCTGGAGGAAAAAATGGGACTCATAAAAAAGCTCTCCAGAGCAGGCTGCACAATCAACGAGTTAAACACTGTTCGCAAGCGCCTGTCTATCGTGAAAGGAGGTGGCCTTGTAAGAATGTGTAACGCAAGAAAAATCGTTAGTCTAATTATATCAGACGTTGCTGGAAGTCCACTGGATATAATAGCTAGTGGCCCAACAGTTCCAAGCCATGATTCACCTGAAGCCGCACTAAGTGTAATCGTCAAGTACGGCTTGGAAGACAATTTAACGCCAAATTTACAATCAGCTTTGAGAATCGATCGTCCTTTGGAAGAACCCCGTTCAAGGGAATTCGATAAGGTGACCAATTTTATCATTGGGGACAACGAGCTTGCCTTGGAAGCAGCTGCAACCGCTGCTACAAAATGTGGTCTTCATCCTTTTATAATAACTTCAAAAATGTCAGGGGAAGCGGCAGAAGTCGGGTATGATTTGGCAAATCTTGCTGAAGCATTTGCATTTTGCATCAAACAAAACGCCCAACACGTCAAATCCAATGTGGAAGCCATAATTAGGATATTTCAGCAACACGGTTGGTCCACAGATGGAGTGATACCGGAAATTTTTGAACAGCATGCAAAGTCTAGTAGAGGCATATGCCTGTTATTTGGTGGAGAAACTACTGTAACAGTTCGTGGGAGTGGGATGGGAGGTAGAAATCAAGAAATGGCCTTATCCGCTGGAATTAAACTGGACATTAGTAGAAACTTACCGCACGTTAAAAATAAAGTGGCTATTCTTTGTGCTGGAACAGACGGATTTGATGGACCAAAGTACAAAATTTTATTTTTAATATCTTCTTTATCCTATAATTATGAACTTAACCTATAGCGTGTGTACATGAGTGTATCCCAACAATTTTTCTTCTTTTTTCCAGTAATGCTGCTGGTGCTGTTGTGGAAGGTCCTACCATTCACAAATCGCAAATACAAGGAATCTCTCCGTTGGAATACTTAAAAGACAATAATTCTTTTAATTTTTTCCATACCGTGTCCAACGGAAAATACCACATTGTTTGTGGACACACAGAAACAAATGTGATGGATGTTGCTATAATTGTTATTTTAAAAACGCCAAAAGTAGATATAGGTTCAGAAGCTAAGTCAATGTTGTAACGGATGTGTTAATGTTTCTGTAATAGCATCTACATATACATGCTCTTTAAACTTTATTCTTCATTTCATTCATTAAAAAATACATACATTCTTGATTGTTCATTTAATCACAGTATAGGAATAATTAGGGATTTTGCTTTACGATTGTCAGTCATTTCATTTCAGTTAAATAATACACGTTCCAGTCAAACCGCAGAGATATCGTTAAATTTTGTAATACTCGATTTCTCTATTTAGATTAAATATACAGTATACATAGCAGTCTCTATAATATAGCTACGTTTTAAGTTACTTATGCGTGATAAATATATATTGTGAGAAATGAAAGTGACGAAAGCTCAACAAACTTTTTCGTTATGACACGGTCACGACCCCTGGCTGAATAAATATGAATACGAAAAAAATATCGATTTCTTTTTCGTTGTGTTTAATAATATTCGTTAAAATGGTCGCTGGTTTCTGTTATCACTGTATCTGTTCGCTCAGGATCATCATCTCTTGTTGAATTAGAGGCGGACTCTAAATTCAGGAGAACGTGTTCGACGCTGGGATAAAAAGATTGAAGCTTTATATCCGTAAACAGATTGCACTGGTTCATTACATTTATAACGTTGGAAGGACAACCCACGTAGAAAATTTGCACACCAGCTTTCTGTTGTGCGTCATGTAGCGCGTGAATGCTTTTCACTGCTGCTGGGTCAATCGAGCTGACGCTGGAAAAGTCCAGGATTAATGATGAAATCTGTGTTTGAAGGAAATAACAATTTAAATTGACGATTAAATTGCCTGAAATAAGGAAAACAAAATTAAGCAAAAGGAAATATCCCGTCTCACTTACCACTGGCTTTATTGTATGGTCTAAGCGAGTATTCGAGTAAAAATTCTCAGTTGTCTTCTAAAATTAAGCATATATATACGATTATGTTAATGTTGATATCAGTTAATTCAGCCATGCCGCTGTATCTTGTGCAATATGCCATACCTTCACCGAAGACCTCCTGTGCAGCTGCTGTAGATATATATGAGTTTTATTTAAAATGTTGTTAACTTTCGTAGTGAACACGTCAACGGTCACAAAGTTTAATGCTCCCACCAGTTTCAAAATTTTTGTCTGAGGAATTTCAGCTATCTGCAAATCATAAAGCGAGCGACGATGAGTAGAGAAAACAAACGTGTGTACAAAAAATGACAGTGATTCCTTTATGATACGAGGAGGACAACTTACCGCTGTGTCCGGCTTATTCTTCTCAACAAGCAAATGCGTATGGACGTGTTTGCCAACTTCAATCACATCAAATGTACTTGACTTCCATATTAGACTAGATACAGTTATAAACACACCAGTGACCAACCCGTATTCAATGTCAAGAAAGACGGTCGCGAGAAAGGAGATAAGCCAAATGGAACCGTTTATGCGAGATTCTTTCCATGCCTTTGGGAAATCCCCAAACTGCAGAAACATGCCTTTTAAGGCTACCACAATTAGGGCGGATAGCACACACTAAATAAATGTGAAATCATTCTTCCGTTTCGATTATATTGTCATTAATTAAAGGAAGATCGTGGTAAGATTATCTTCAACACTTGAACGCTTACATGAGGTAATGTCTCGAAAAATGGTGCTAGCCATAAAAGGACAAATAAGAGTATTACGCAGGAGAATAGACCAGCCAGCTGCGTCTTCCCCCCGACTTGTTCCTGGATTAAGCTACGAGACAGCGACGTGGCAATGGGAGCACAACTGAAAAAACTGCCGAACACGTTGCAGGAGCCCTGAAATGGTATTTTTCGTCTCATCAATAAAGTTCACTTTGAAAGAATTCTCTTTAGAATGAGATTCTACAAACCCCAGACTTACATTAGCTATTAGCTCCTGATTCGGCCTAACATCATAGTTATGTTTGTGGGCAAAAATTTTTGCCATTGAAATCGAAATCGCATATGATACAATGGCAATAATAAGAGAGTCTAAAATTAAATCAGGTACGACGTTCATTGGTGGGATGACTGCATCAGGTAACCTATTTACAGGGTCAAAATTAAAATATTAAGACTCCAATTTTTAAACCGTGTGAATTAACGGAGGTATTTTTATTGTATTATATTTAAGGTTGTGGTAACCTACCCTGTAGGTATTTTATCAACTACGGAAATTCCGTATGCCGAAGATGTTATCCAATATCTTGATGTGAGTGTTCCAATTATAATAGTAATAAGCTCGATAGGGATCGGAAACACAAGTCTTTTGCTGAGAGACGGCTAAATAAAATTGGTAAGGGTGGTTTGATTTAGAAAGCGATTGCAAAGGAACCCGGAGTAAATACAACATGTATGAAATGTTGGAATTCTTTAACGAAAATTTCGTCGTTATTCGAGAAAGCAATTCATACATTTTTAAAGAAATACCCATACCTTGATCAATTCATTGTACGTAACGAGAAATGTTATTGTCACAAACGATAAAAGGATTGCTGTTGTGTTGGCCCGCTTTGTTATTCCCACTGCAATATCCGTATACGTCTAAAATAATGGTACGCAATAAGAAAAAAGTCTTGTCAGCATCATCGTCTCGTCATCATCATCATAACAATACACATCAAGAAGACAACTTTAGCTATCCAAGCATTTTGATGTGCAAACCACGTGCGTATAGCAGCGTAGGTGGAAAAAACTAAGCCAAAATTCCCTTACGCATTGCACCAGCTATATACAAAGTCACTCTGCACTACTTCATACACAAAAACACGCAATATGACACGACAATACACATACCAATGGAATCTTAAAAATTCCGGTGCGTCTCTCTACTTCCAGGCCAAACAGATTCTTCACTTGGGAAGTCAGTACGTGCACGGCACAGCCGGTCGTAAAGCCACTAATTAATTCCGCAGAAAGTAATACACTCAACGAACCAAGTTGAAAGATTCCCATGATTAACTAAACAAAGGAATTTGGGAGAAGATACTCATTAAATTGATTAAATCGTTTTCCCGCACGACATCTCTCATTTTATTGTTATTTCGAGCAATGTCACTGTTTGTATGTAAGTATATACTTACCTGCCACACTCCCACGCACAAACTCAATGCCGTGCTGATTTCGATTGTACTGTAATTCATGTTAACAATGGAGTCGCTTGTTGAGTTGGAGTTTCTCTCTGTGTAGTATGCTACTTTTTCAGAGGCAACTTTCCCAGACATTAAGCAAATTACAGCAAATGTCCCTAATAACCCCAAATTGACGATAATTAAATACAATTGCAAACTACTTTGCTGGATTTGAAAGTTTGTTGGATTTAAACTGGCTAAGGAAATTAAAGAAGTATTTACCAATTGAGACATGTCGTGATGTTCCAAGTATAGTGTAGACGATGACAGGAAAAAATCCCATATACAATCCAACAATAGGATCAACATTACTCAACATAGCATATGCCATTCCTGCATCAACAAAAAATTTTAATGTGGAATGATTTTGTACGTTACTTACTCCGCCAAATAGGTATCTACACGCTACACGCGTTTGACAATACAGATAAACCAATTTATAAAAATATTCTTTTAACGCCCATGATTCTAACCTTGAGGTATATTCATAACAGCGACAGTAAAACCCGCCGTGGCATCAAATGCCAAATCTGCTTTCCATTTGTATTGAGGCAACCATGAAAGGATCGGAAAAAGAGAAACAATCCATTCAACCAGAGAGCATCTTTTACTCCTACACTTTTTCCATAAACGTGGCCATACCTCCTTCAATGAGGATTCTATGCAATGATTACACGAAGAAAATTTGCATATCAGATAAGAATGGAACGAAGTAATGGACAATGATGTATCGATGTATGCATTTTTCGTTTTGTTCTCATTTCAAAATGATGTTCATTCATTGGATATAATGAATACCTAGGTTATATTTTTCTTACCTTCCTGAGGACATATGTAGTTTGAATAAAACTCGTTCTGACACCGGACACTTGTAAAGTCTTTCTTGTAATCGCCTCCTGATTTGTCACGGAGTGCCCCACTCACCGAGTGAATACTCCTTCTGCTGCTGTTTTCCATCACGGAAAAAATGACAGGGTCGGGAGTTTCTACCAAGCGAATTTGCTCATGATTCGCATCGTCATCGTCGTCATCTTCGTCTACAGGAGAATCCATTCTTTCACTTTTGTAAAAAGAACAAAAATAAATCATCAAAATCGACTCATCAACATTAAACTAGCTTCACTAGTGCCACCCATAAGAAAAAACAATGTTTGGCAAAATATCAACAACAAAACAATGTTTTTACAGTTGCATCTGCCTGTCAAGTGTCAATACAATTTTCATCTGACTTTGGCCTTGTAAGTTGTAATGACCATAAACTCACCTATCTTGTTTGTACTGCTCCGTGTTAACCATAATGTTTTGTTAGTTGTGTGTTTGACGCTCCAACCGAATGCAGGGGTTATTTTCTGAGAAATGAAAATGGGGTTTCAATTTTAAATAAATATGCACATTTCTTTTACATTTTTAAGGGCTCAAATGACGCATTTACTCTTTGATGGACATGAACATTTAGCAAACGTAAACAAATCGAGGAATTGTTGTGAAGTGAACTTTGCACAGATTCGTGTAATATTTTTAAATATGCTACTAAATCGTTACCTGGACCGGGTTAATCGCTAATCATAACACAATAACACTGGTTTTTACTAGAGTAGCTGCTTTACTTTCGAGTGCCTTGTTTGTTTGTCAGTAGTTCGTATTAACAAGTACATCGAAAGCGCATCTACAATAAATAAACTTGAACATTTCAATAATAAAAATTATTGATTCAATCAATTGAATCACTTGGCGGATATTGATATTGCGCAAGGTTCTGCAAAAAAATAATACCACTCTCAAATCATTCTCTCAAGGCATGACTCATGACGTGACCATCAGGGAAAAATCCCTGCACAAAAAGTTTACCCTGGAATGACACTTTATACACCAATACACCATAAAACAAAGCTGTACACGTTATCTTGTAATACCGGAGCCAACTCGACTAGAAAATCACTATAAGTGCATAACACTTAAGTAAACAAATTCTTGATGAAACTACGTAAAGAACAATTTACGTGTTATGCTCCGTGTAACTGTATTCAGTTATCTGATAGGAATCGTTTCCACTCAAAATCAAGTGAAATTGACAAGTAATGGCAAATGGTTCAATAAAACTACTTTGATATGACGTTGAGCTACTCTCCTCAATTAATCATGTGAGTACGCTTGACGGAACAAGAATGATCCTTGTGATTCCTTCCTACTCCTTTATATATTATGCCGCTTTAAAGTGTCGGAGATTCTGATCCACGGTTAACCAATGGAAATGATGTCAATGATCGATTGATCGGAACACAGGTATGGATTAGGAACAAAAATTACATATAGTTAGTTTAGTTACCTTGAGAGGTCATGCAAATAAGATGTGATAAATGCAAGCAACTTCGCATGCTAATAAATGTCTTTGTTGTGTAATCAATGTCTGATGTTTTGACACAAACGAGTGTAAAAAGTGTGTATTTTTAGACTTGATTTTGTATTGAAAAACATATTATGATATATAGCGACTTTATTTAAACAAGAGCAGCCTGGTTCTGGATTCATCTGGCTTTGAATCTAACACTTTCGACTTTTACTTGTACATGATAAACAGTGCCATTATTTCATTCGACGAATCTATTTACGTAAAGCCATAGACAATCATGAAAATATCACGTAGGACAAATCGTCCCTGTTTTCCCTGTCATCAAAGGACCTTTGTAAACATGACGCAAATGAAGAGGAGTTACTTTTTTTTACTTTTCCAATGAACGGAAATCCCAAATAGGCAATTAATTACACTTTCACCCAATGTACACGTGTGTTAAACAATGGATAAGATGATAAGAATGTTTGTGAACTACTTGTTTTCTCGAATCCAGTTTGGTTTGTACCATTCTATTGAATAATATTTTCTTTGTGATTTCTAATCATATTAAAATCCTTGTTTACTTGAAGTAACTGTCACTCACCAGTTCAATAGGGACAATACTGGACAAGTAGTGCATGGGCAACACAAAGATTCCAGGTCAATAAATACACATGACAGGTCTCTTATATCTAACAGAGCTTCACTGACAATGAGTGAGAAGATGATCGTGATCGTGACTACAAAGAATTTTTAGCCATTGCGTCGGAAGGATACGTGTAAGATTAACATATTGTGCATTTGTTACCTTTTTTATTATGCTGTTATTATGACGAAGCGGATTTTATTGGCTGTCACTCGCGGTACGATCGTACCATGTTATTGTTATGAATGTAATTTGAATTTAACAGCGAGTAATAATTAGATCTGCTGAAATGATGTAAGTGGCACCCCACAAACATGATCAGATCATGGGATGATGATATAATATTCTCGTTGAGAATAAATTTTCAAATTATTGTGAAATGAAAAATAACAAAGGTAACGATGTTTATCGTTAATTTACGAATACGTGTTATTCTATGGCCTTATGTTTGTGCATATTGTATCCTTTACCTATCGCGTTGTATAATGGGCGCCCTTTGTATTCCTACTTACTCCGACGACGCGACGGACGGTTTGCATGACTTGCAATTGCAAGGTAAGCAACCACAAATGCATGGATGAATATGGAAGATTGCTGTATTTCATGTCTGCCAATTGTGTTTTATTGAGGTATTTATACCTGGTTGATTGAAGGAAAATGACACATACGTTTTGATATGATATATTCATTTTTTTACTTGCGTCACTGCGGTACAATTTTAGAACAAAAGTCACGCAAACATTTTTCAAGAAAGCGACGCTGACTTTAAAAACAACTTTGACGAGCGAAACAGTGTGTATTTTTAGTAAAGTTATGGAATTACATTATGTCAAAACTAAAGCAAATTAATGTTTTGGTGCATAGCACGTGTTACCTTACTGATATCTATTTAAATCAAGGAGTCCATCACGAAATGTCAAATCCTTCCCCAGTTAAAAATTTGGCTTGAGGTAGTATGGCTTGAACCAAGTATGGGAATTTATAATGAAAAGGATTTATCGTCACTAGCGCTCTAGTCTTCCTATAAATTTCTTTGAAATCTCACAAAACTTGGTACAAATATCTCTCTCACAAATTAACTTTAATCCTGCCACAATGAAACTGACTGTAGAATATTTGCTGCAATGCTGCTGTCGCTTGTGAAAACGCGTTTTCGAGTAGGTATGATTTGTAGGATCTTACACATTGTCTGCATTTAGCAGGTACTTGTATTTATGCCTTCATCGTATTATTTAAATGCACCAACCATTGTTAAATTCATATATGCGTATATGAGTTATATCACCAGAATCTAGGTTAGGTTTACCGTTGGTAATAAAAGAAACACTGCGCGTTCGTTATTACGTATCTTGCCAGTGGTACACGGACTGATTGTAATTTTTATATTCTATTTGCACGCTGCTGATTAGACGGTTAAACCAATGCAGGAAAAAATAATGCACATAAAAAATGCGTCATGATTACTGCTTCATTTTCAAATTTCAGACACACACTTTTAGTGTTATTTTAATGTTGCATTGCATTACAAATCGAGTATGTCCTCCGCTGTGTATGTTATGTCTTCGAAATCGCGCTGTTTTGATTGTGGTGCTTTAATGTGCTTGGCTAAAGCGTTATTTTTTGCCAGCACTTATTACTTGGACGTCAGCGTTTCAGCTAGAGAGTTACAGCGCAAGCTTACCGCAGACACAATATATTTATATATCCTTGCCAGCAGCGCGACTGACTGTTGGAGATAATAACGATAATTATTTGCTGGTTCAGTGCATTTTTATTGCTACTGTGTTCATGAAATTAACGTAGGTATAACTAATGTTTGGGAATGAAGGAGATAGCCAGACAACAATCAGAACAAAGTGATTAAACAAGTTTACCTTTGTAGTTGCAGCGTACTGCATTTTGTGTCGCACATTGGGGGAGTGACGCAATCTGACATCTTGATTGGTTTTTGTGAAGGCTGTATGCCTTAACTTCCTCTTCCTTTTATTACTAATCCACTTTTCTAAACTGTCACATGGTTAATTATTATTATTTTTCCTAAAACACACCGAGCCATACTACGTGTTGCAAATACGGACAAGAAGTATTGCGTAGCCAGACGTTATATATGCAAGGAAGTCGTCCTCCTGAAGTCTATATATGTGCTTGTGTTGTTTATACGCTTATTTTGTGTTTTCCCCATCCATATGATGTCAAGGACGAGTAGTAGGGAAGCGAAGCACAGCCCGCACAAACTAACCGATTTTCGGAGTATTGCCAAAACCCGACATATTATTTCTTGGGAAACATTGAGTTGATTGGGGTGTGTGTAGTCAGTAGTGTACTTGTAATTGTAACGTCATGTGTCATGAACAGACGGTTTGTAATATAAATGCAAGCAATACCAATAACAGCTCCCAGTTCCATTGCAGGCTTACGCTAATGGCTTAAACTGCGATAAGAAGCGCATTATTTTTCTTCCTTGCTTAAGTGTGTGCGTGTTTGTGGTTTTGTGGTAGTAGAAAGCTACAGCCTGCCCTGTAAATTCTGTTTTTCAGGGAAAATGGATACCTTTTCATCGTAGCAAAACATTTGGATTGCATTGCAATTTGTACAAAAAATATTGACGATACAAAACCATAAATTAACGAATACAGCCGCCAGATAGGGAGGTGCAAACGTTTTAAATGCCCTCAAAAAATGCGTCAAATAGCTTATTACTCGCTTTTAGCTATAAAACCTTACAAATGATTTAAATTACTGTGTTCATTCATTTTTCGGGTTTCTTCGTTTTTTAAATATCCCCATTCCCTATCTTTTCCCTGAGGAGCAAAAACGCTCACGATAAGCCAGTCTGATTGGGATTGTATTACAATATATAATGCAGGAATGCAGTAAATTGTTGAAAGATTATCCAGTTTTTTACATAAAGATTAACAACTTTTACAGTTGATTATACTCAAAACTAAATTATATTATTATTGTTATTATTATTTTACATCATCATCGTCATCCCTCACATAATTGCCTGCGTAGAATACAATGCACCCAAAAAACAGCTATTACCCGATCAAATATGAGCAGCATATGCAAACGTAACGTAGCCCATATAATTTCCCCGTAGTAGCAGCATTCGCTCCCTGTCTACTCAACTCGTTCTTTTAATCCTCCGTGTGATGCATCTTCTCCGTTTTCTTTCGTGTTATGGAATGTTGAACTTGAAAATAACGAAGTAAAAAAGTGTACATCTGCATCTCCAACTTCAAATTGGTGTTTATCCACACAAAAAAGTGAACTAGAAATAACAACATATCTTACAATAATGCAGATAAACTTGTTTCGTTGAAAGCATCATTGTTTACAAATAGAATCTAAAAAGCCCTCGCACCTGCTGCTGCTACTTTTTCCTTTTTAGATTGTGAACTTCGTATTACATTACCTATAGGTACTTAGATGTTAGATCCATATAAAAATATATAGTAATGGATGATGATGCATTATAGTAGCGTATAAAATTTGCCTCGAAGAACTGGAATAAAATAACAATGAAATGATGCGTATCATGAAGAAGGCGAAGAAGATGGCTTGAAGTCATCATATAGTTGAACCCTAGCGCTGCTCCCTTCTCTCTCCACCTCTTAGCAATCAGGTAAGGTAAGGTGAACGATAAAGGGTTGTTAGGATGCTGTGAATAGTATGATATTCATTTTGTTGAATTGTACACCGTAGCATTTGGCATATTGATTTGTACTGTTGATGAAATGATAGCGACTACTTGGATGAGGTGAAGAACCAACTAAATAATGCATAATATACGTGAATGCCACTAATAATGCCACAGACCAAACAAAAGGGACTGCTACCCAACGTCGTAGGCAGAGGGGCACTCGACTTGATGATGAGTTTTGAAAACACGCATGTTTTGAGGTTTCAAACAAAAAAACATCTTATCATCGTATTATTATATATAAAAAATATAGAAGCACCCACCAGACTACACACGAATTGAAAAGCCGACTCCAGCCGCAGTCAACCAGACACCAACCAAGTCCAAGTAACATTCTACAACTGCTTTTTCTCTCTACTACTCTACATTGTTATTATTACATAATAACTACATAGTAAACATGAAGTTGTCTGTGATAAAAACAAAGACGATTTTAAAGTGACCAAAAAGTATGCTGGCTCCTTACGAGGAAAGAAAGAAAAAGTATTTTTTATTATTACTCTATGCCGCCCTACTTGCCTTTCCTTGGTTCGTCGTCGTCGTCAACTTCGCTTTTGATGATGATGTGTGTGTGATGTGGTCCAGTTTTTTCCTTCACATTCACTCATGCCATGAATCATCGCCCATGTTAAAAAACGTTCTACGCGAACAACTTCACTTTTATACATCCATTTCAACATTTTTAGTCCTGGTAGAAATGTTTGAAAGTATGTACGATAAAACTTGTTTCACCATTCCTCATACCTGACAGATCTCATTGACATTTCATTGTATGCGCACGTATCAGCATATCATGTAAAAAAAGGAACAAATGTTTTTTTTTCGACAATCATCTACAAAATTATCACACCGATAGGCGAGAATGAGAAGATAGCTTGTCTCAGTAGGTACAATAGTGCAGTATATTTCAAGGGGACTGTTGATAAGACCATATAGAACTATTATTGTGATATCGGTGGGTTGACAATTAAATTAGAAACATGTTTGGGTTTATGCCTCCCATAAGGGGGTTGGTAAAACCCCGGGGTGTAAAAACAGACAGTTTCGTGTTCCGACTCCACTATCAAGTGACAAGTGTGATATTTTTGTCAGCCTCCGCAATTCTTGTGTCAAATCAATTGTTTGGGAAGCCCATAGATTGTTTTACGCATGGCAGTGAATCTATTGAGGAAGCCTACAAGAACACGGTTGATACTCTCTGCTGGGTAACTTCCACTTTCACTGTGAAGGAGCATCTTTGCGGAAAATTAGGTATAATTTTATAGTTATTGCAGTTGTTGTATTTATCATAATGCTTCTACAGTGAGAGTAGAGCTTGTATTTATGAATTTTTTTCTGTATCAAATGGTGCACGAAATCTGTGATGTATGATGCCGTGGTCTCCATGTCAAAAACATTGTCGTGCTGATCTCATATGGATCATCATGCAGCATGCAGAGTAAACTAACAGCCAAAATAATTCATGCACCCACCTCTGTTATATAACCATATTTACTAGGTACGGATGTTCCATACGCGGGAATAGGCATTCTGACTCCAACTAACACTCCATTCGATGTTCACGTTACGTACCGGTTTCTGTTCTTCATCCTGTTCCTCCAAGGTATCTCGTTTTATATGCCTCATTACCTCTGGAAATCTTGGGAATCGGAAAAAATGAAGATGCTTTCCACTGGCTTGGAAAATCCTCTGCTGGATGATCACCGCAAGTCATCCATGCTTCACAGTTTGACTAGCTATCTCCTGCACGGGCAAATGAATGGGAGTATCAAGTACTCGTTTCATTTACACTTTTGTGAAATGATGAACCTCGTTATCACTGGCATGAACGTATGGATAACTGACTATCTCTTTCGGCACGAGTTCATCGGGTATGGGTTAATGGCAATCGGAGAAATGTTTAGCAGTTCATCGTACTTTGACTCCCTGTGCGATGATCCCGTGAAAGCGCTCTTTCCTCAAGTGGCAAAGTGCTCACAGAAAATGTTCGGGCCTAGTGGAACAATTGTTAACCGGGAGCATTTGTGTGTTCTTCCACTTAATGATTTCAATAGCCACTTTTTTAAATTCGTCTGGTGAGTGGAGCGAAATTTATATTTTCATGAATGCATCGGTATGTAAATATCAATTTACAAGTAAAGTGAGTATTTTCTAAAGAATTAATTTTTCCACAGGATTTGGTATGCCTTTTTACTAACTTCCTCGGTCATTTGGCTACTTCTACGGGTGGTGACGTTTTATAGCTCCAGAGTGAGGTCATTCTTCCTGTCAAGAAGGGCAGGAACACTTCCCGTGTCGGCATCTCACATGCATGACGGAGGTAGTTGTTGCAGTAACATATGCAGTCGGGTGAGCTATGCTGACTGGGTTATCATCATGCAGCTTGGACATAACATGGATCCGCTGACGTACAAAATTTTCTTGGAGTCTATCTGTCATGAAATTACATTAAAGGAGACAGGAAAACCTAAAATTATCGATAAAATCTACTATTCACCAGTCTGACGTGCGTGACTGCTGCCAACATTTTTTGTTTTTCCTCTTCCAACGGAAGCTGAATTCCTCTTTAAGAAGCAAACACTATGATATAACAAATACAGTATTAGTGCATGATTTAAAATATTCTGTCCCACGTGCCTTGTTTGGTTACACTAACCTTCGTTTATCCCCTCATTTTGCATTTAGCCGAAATTCCAAAGTATTTTTTTTTGGATTTTCCTACCAAACAAACCCATTTTCCATTTATTTATAAAACTTTGTTTTGATTTTAAAAATATGCACAATCTTTTAGGATAAGAAAAAAAACATTCGTATAAAAGAGAATATCTAATTTACACATTATATTGTGGTTTTCTTTATGAAGGAAGCTTATGTTTGTGGCTATTCCCGTTGGTTATAACTTCCGTAGTTCACTTTAAGAATAATCAAACTTTACATTGGCCAGTTGAATCCTTTTTCTTATAATAATATTATATATTTGCCAAATGCATCACAAACAAATATGCTTTTAGTGGGTAATTTGTAGATCTCTTTAAAACTGCTGAACGTATTGCATAAATAGCTAAGTTTAATAATTATGTTTTACGCTAGTATAATAATACATATTGTTAGTAGGCAGATGCCAAAGACGAAATGGACATACAGATAGATGCATGATGGATGACTGACGACAAGATGCGCATTGCAACTTGCATTTATTCAAAGATGAGCTCATGTACAAAATACTTGATTTTCTTTTCAATAGTCGATAAGAGTTTTATAAGTAAAATTAAATAAATTTTTAAGGAAAAAGCGATTGTTTCGAGTGCCTTGATGTAACTAATTTATGACACTTCATTGACAAAAGAGAACGCGAATTTTTACAACGGAATGATTCCATACAATCACGCCTCCGCTTGTTCGCTTTCACTACAAACGTTTAATACCATTTCAGCTAAAGCTCTTTACACCATTCCCTGGACTAATTGTCTACCACTCCCTATTTGTAGCAGCATTGATGGCTATTAATTTACTTAAATGAACATGTACATCCAACGACTTTTCGAAAAAAGATGATAAAATTTGAACTTAGAACTCCTTTCGTACTTTGTTTTTTTTACTGTTTTTGTACTTCACAACATCACCTAATGTATAATCTAACTCATCATCGCTCGTCAGAAATGTATTTATTTATTTGTTTGTCAATTTCTATAAAACAGCTTAAGATGACACATCATTTCTTCCTAATGCGCCAAAATTGGGGTAATCGAACTTTACTCTTCATTTAAGATGATTTTTACTTACACTTGTGTGTGCGGTGCTACATGAACGTCGATGTCTTAATGTAACTTTGTACAATTTATTAGCGTTTACTTAGTACATGCTTGTCAAAAACACGTTTGGTACCAAGTAACTTGCGTATTTTTGCTAAAACTGACGTGACATGTGATCAAATGGTCATCTTGTTAAACAACTGGATGCTGCTTGATTTTCGGTATGCAGGAAGCGAATGTTGGAAATGCTTTTATCATACAGTGTTCCGACTACCAAGTAATGTCACTTTACAAATCCATTTCCGTTGTATTTCATTTGATAATCGGTAAATGCATTAAAAATATTATTGTAATGTAACAACCGATTTTCGTGATAAGCTATGGTACATTTCCCAAAAGATATGATATTTGAAAATTTCGCAACTAGCTCTTATATTTCAGCTTGAAATATTTGTTCATATATTAATTGAAATAGCTGATGTGACAGCGAAACGTTTAATAACAGTAACATACAGCATCCTCAACGTAGGAGACGAGGCTTATATAGTCTTAAGCAGTAGCAGTTAAAGTTTTGATGCAATGCCGATATACAGAAAACAATAAATTACAATAACAATAAGACAAAATATAAACACATTATCTTACAAATGACTATGTACATCACATGACAAATCGCTTAATAATTTAGGCATTTTCCTTCTATTGCGGTTTTGAGAAATAGAGAGAAGTGTGTACTGGGAATATAATGCGTTTATGTGCAATTTCTGCACAATAAAAAACAGGCGTGGAAACTCATTTATGATTAACTGTGACGCAGAACCTTATGCACGGAATCTGTACTTTTGTTGGATGCAAAAATATTTTCACGTGCCCGTTGTCGGGTTTGAAAAATCAGAAAAGGTCGATTATTGCTTGCCCCAATTTTTTCCTAGTCTTACCAGACCGGTGACACCGCCTCCGTGTCAAAAGAATTTCCACGCCCGAAAAAGTATAACTGTGTTGAGTCAAGTCGAGCAAGTTACCCTTACCATGTTGGTAAGTTGGTAACTAACTAACATTGCATTAATGTCAAAACACCAACGCAAATGGATATTAGAAAGACAGAAGGAAATTAGAAAAACCCAATAACATAAAATACTCGTGTGTAACCTTATTTGTTAGGTTGTTTTTATGTGCAAATGGGATTATTCATTGTACGAAACGTAACTATACAAAACGCAAGCTTTTCAGTTGACGATAATAAAAAAGACACTACACTGTGAGGGAAATAACAAGTTCGCATAGACGTCGCTTTAAAACCCCGATCCCGATCCCGGATACACTTACAATATAGTATAATACGCCATTTACACGGACAAAATTAAGTGTAGGTAGAGGTGGAACTCAATTTTTGGTGTAATCAAACAGTAAATACCCAAACTCCCTTTCTTGCACCTATGAAACGTTGACTGCATCCTTCCTCATACACAAGACATTCTCCACGGTTTAATAATAAGAGACACGAGTTTTGCAGACGTTGTTGCTGGGTCAGAGGAGAATAAGACAGTGTTTTGATTTTTCCATGCATCATTCAATTCACGTTGGAAAGCTTCATGAAAGTTTAATAGGTTATTGTCGATATTTCCAGACTGCAAAGGGAGTCTTTGTCAGCATCCCTCCGTAAAACCAACGTCTATACTGTACACTGTATCATATATTGAAGGGTTTACATACCAAGTAAGCTGTTTCATGTGGAAGTTCTCTTAAACTGTTTTTTTTAGCTTTCTGTCTTGGAATGCGAATGCGGTGGGAGGCTCTGTAACGTTGCATGAGTACAAGCACTCTGTGTCTTCCATTTAAATTCTTGCCTTTTACAAGACGTTAATCATCTTTCCGGTGTGTTTCATTCAAGCTCGTAGTGAGAGTGACAGCATTGTGTAAAATACTCGACTTGTTGGAGGATGCTTGAGGAACTTACAGAAACCAAAGTTTTGGTTATTTGTCATTGATGCAATTCTTATCCTTGTTTCAATTTTTTAGCTGTTGTGGTTTACTTTCGTAAGTGGTATCCAGCGTCAAAAATAAAATTGGACTTGCAAATGTCGTAAATGCTGATTTCTAGAAAAAAGTGTAATAGTCACGGATTAATCAATCCCAATGGTGTTTATAAGACCGTCTTTAGAGAAGTCTGCTAGTAGCTAATTAGTGTGTAAGTGAACAGTGTCAGTTTTTCCAATTAAGAAATGATAGATATTTTTGAACCAATCCGGGCGCTTTTAAAACTTAATAGCGTCCGGATCGACAATAACATCTTTAGTTTGCACTACCGACTGACTGTCATATTGTTGGTGGCGTTTGCCCTTGTAATTGGTTCCAGAAAATACTTTGGTGATCCTATTGATTGTACTTTCAACGCCCCAATTTTGGAAAAGGTTCGAATGTGATATTTACGTAGAGTTCAATGGAGTAAAGGTTCAGCTCAAGTTGCCCCAAATGCGTTTTTATACAATTTTCTTTAATCTTTGTTTAGATTGTAGACAATTTCTGTTGGTTCAACTCATACATAATTGTTCCAAAAGGTGAGAATTAACTGAGAAACATTTTTTTCAAACACGTGACCCAATTATATAATTCCAATTTTAAAACTCATTTTCCCTTAGATCCAGACGATCCTTATCCCGACCCTCGAGGCTTTGGTCGTTTCAAGCCAGTAATAGTAGAAGGAGTGCAGAAATACGAAGACTTATATGACCCAAGTTCCAAATTAAAGCCATATTTCCTACACGCCTACCAATGGATCGAATTCATTTTATTCGTGCAAGCAATGCTCTTTTTCTTTCCTCGCTACTTATGGCGATATTGCTGGGAGCAAGGGAGGGTAAAATCTCTAACGGATGGTTTCAGCATGGTTTCCACCAGAGTTGACAATGACAAGCAGAGACTCTCGGAAATAATTAAATACGTCAGGAGGAGCAAATTTGACCATTTTGAATATGCATGGAAATTTATAATTTGTGAAGTTCTTAACTTCTCCAATGTACTTGCACAGTTTATTATAGTGCGATCAACACTGTCTTTAGAATGGGACGTTTTGTTGAAGGATTTTCTGTCTTCCGACTCAAATATAAACCCCGAAAACCCACTTAATTTAGCTTTCCCTAACCTAGCAAGATGTGAGGTGCCAACACCCGGAGCGTCCGGGCATCATTATTCTTTAGAATTTTGTGTATTGCCACTGAACGTGTTTGTAACAAAGATCTACATATTCCTTTGGTAAGAATTGTTGTTTGATTACTCATTGACAGTCTAATTTTTAATGTAACAGTAAGAGGACAAAACGTAATACCTCATTATTGTAATAATACTAAATTTTTTCTGCTTTCAGGTTTTATCTTTTAGGACTAACCATTGCAAGTGGCTTTGGTCTTGTATATCGTCTTGTGATACTCGTTTCACCAAGGCTCCGTTGTTTCCTATTACGTCGAACGGGGCAAGGGACAACAGAAGACTGCAGCCGTGCAATTAAAAATCTTGGGTACGGAGAATGGTTCCTACTCAGCCTTGTTGGCAAAAATATGGACCCTTTTGCTTTCAAATCACTTATCAGAGAATATAATGATGCAATAGTAGCTTCGCGGCCATCAATTTCACTGATAGGTAATGAAAAAATATACAATGCGGATCTGGGTGCCATGCAAAGAAAGAAAGACAGTGAAACAAGCTGAAATAATTATTATCAATTCTTATATTCCACTAACAAAAATTGCTCTAAGGTTTAATGGTAAATTAAATCAAATAATTATAATAATTATATATAAGAAACATAAATTCAGTCTTTTTATTACTTTTTAGCGTCTACAAAATAAATTATACTTTATTTATTTGTTTGTACTATTTAACTACAATTTGAAGGATACAATATCACACTTTAAAATATAAATAGCGATAAATATTAAACACGGTTTTATATACTTGAAAAATATATTGTAAAAACACTTTCGATTTGTGCTTGCATTTTTTGTAAATGTCGTCATTATTAAAAACTCTACACTATAGACAATGATTTGAAATGGTTACACTCTATTTTAAAAAGTATGGGGATCGCCCACAATCCTCAATTACAGGATGGTTTCCCAACAGAAAGGAGAATAAATTGTCACCAGTTATCGAATCATGGGGATCATTTTCATGAATATTTGCAGCGCTGGTAGTGGTTTCATTTTTTTCGCTTAATAATGTGTCCTTTTTGGAAGAATCAGGCAAATTAGATGGGGCAAAGTATGCAGAAGTTTGTTCCGTTGAGGAGAGACAGAAGTATTCAGAACATTGTTCGTGAGATGGTAAGCACGACATTTGAACGGGTACTTGCGATAGGCGGACCTTATCACGAATTGCACAATAATTACAATGTTAATAGCAATATTAATAAAATAGGGTTATAAAGTTGCTATGAAAGAACAGTTACCTCAGAGCATTGGTTTCCTGCAGTAGAAACTTTGTCCAGATCTTGTGATTTAATTAACGGTACCACGGAAGGACGTCCATGTGCACATTGAAACAAATTTTTGCAACTCTTCAACTTTACTATTAGCATCTTGCAAGTTTCGAGGTCAAGGACATCACCAAATTTGATGGCACCTGTAGAAAATAAGAGGAAAAAAGTAAAGTAAATTTTTTGCTGATTATATTTTTTTACACTCATGATATGACAGTGAAGATAGGTCTTACCGTGACAGGCTTGGGAACAGAGTATAGCATGAATTGTTTTTGGTATGCTAGTAAGGCTCGCAACTTTTGTCTCCAAAATCGTGTGTACCAATTCTTGAATCAAACTATGTACCAGTGTACGAAAAGTTCCTTCTTTGGATGCCAAGGTCTAGAAGAGAAACAACGATAATATGAATACATGTGAAAAAATGCAATCATTTGGAAAGCTTGTAATTTCAAAAAAGTAATTCAGTACCTCATTAGCGCATTTTTCAGTAAAACACTTTGGAACCGACTTTATCTTCACTGATGTGAAATTAACAACCTCAAATTGTAACGCTGCTTGCTTAAAATAATCAGTCCGATTTTGCATAATCCGCACTTCAGTCTCTGATAAAGAAAGTTGATAAGGAGGAATCACTTCTGATTCTTTCAGATACTTAGTGGAAGATTGATTCACACAGGAGTCTATAAAGTTACAAAATATACATATAATTCATTAAGACTCGGGTTTTTTTATTTAATCTATTTTTTATCATTATGTCATGATTAATAACACTTGTTGTCAGCCTTGTATTGGAAAACGAAAAGTTTTACAGTTGTCCGTTACCTGCAATGAACTCTTCCAATCTTATGCGTTCGTGTACAGCATGTTGATCAAAAATAACCAGTGTTTCCCCCTCTCTTGTAGATCGCCGGATAGCACATAAAATAAATTTCTTATCATACTGCCCAATTACTCGAATGAAATTGAAATCTTCCCTACTGAATCTAAAAGAACTAGTTAAGCCACCAAGTTCCTTCCAGCATTGTATACCAGGTCCAGAGACACTGTTAACAGTCTTAATTGTGGGACCACTCTCGCCAGCAAAATACTTTGATACATTTTCTAATTCTTTTTCAGTCCACTTAGATAGCGGATCATTTTTCTGTTGTTGGTTTAAACATTTGAGTAATGAATCCCCAATTACAGTACTATTTAGCTTACTCAAATCACCATTTTTGTCAACTTCTCGACTATCACCATTCCAAAATTTCTTGAAACCAAGAGGGAAATGTCGACGAAGCCAGTTGTATCTTGATGGGTTCGACTTCCTCATTTGTTCTGCGCTTATTTGCCGTGAGCTTCCAAACAGATGAGCTATATCATAGCAGGAAGCACCAGAACTTAAATTAATGTAAATGTTTGTACTATTTGAGTCCACTGTTTTCAGCCACTCCTGCCCTTGAGGGTCCAAAATTATTTCTGCCATCCAATCAGAAGGAAATAAATCGTCTTCAGATTGGATGTAGTTGGAAGAAATCATCTCATCTTTCCATTCAGTAGAAAACGATTTTTGAACAGGAAATAGGTTTAAAAGTGGAGGAGCGCAACTGTTGTGCGGTTCCGAATTAAGTACATCCGCATGTTGTGGTTGCTGTGAAATTTGAATTACTGGATGAAAAGCATGCGTTCCATGGGTTTCCTTTCCAATTGACGCAGACACGGTTGCCGCATTTATTACAGTGGTATGCTGAATATCTGCAGGAGGATCACAAGACACCACCGTGCACGATGTTTGAGTATGAGAACGATTTTTACATTCTTTTAATGAAGTAGCAGCAGCAGGTTTTGTTTTCTCTTTTTTATTTTTCACCGTTGCTTTATAATACGTAAACAATCTGCTTAAAATATCTTCTTTTCTGTCCTTAAATGTCCATTTCCCTTGTAAATGATTATTAATAATTTCCTTCGATTTGTCAAAAACGTAGACATGTATGTTTTTGCATGGCATAGGAGTTTCAAAATTGCATTTCGTAATAGAAGCGGAATCGGACGAATGATGTGCAGCACTTCTTTCCAATGCGACACTCACATCCTTGTTTCGAAGTTTAATCTCATCCTCGTTAACTGCTGCTGCTTGGTCAAAGCTATTAAAGTATCTACTGAGTTTCCAATCATAATCCATCGGTGTAATAAAATGCTCCATAGGATTTTCAAAAGAAGATACGTCTGGTTCTTTGTGTCCACCAGCTTCAACATTATGAGATGTCTTAGGCTTTTTCGCTGGAACTAATTTGTCAAACTCTCCATCCCACGCAGGAAATTTTTTAAAGGTTCCCAACGTCAGTCTGGGTTTTGTAATAGCAGGACTTAATTTAGGTTTACGTGGCACTAGAGCAGGTTTTGCTATAACAGCATTCTCCAATTTTCGTTTCTTTCTTATTTCTCGTACATTTACGCGATGCGTATTGTGGCTACTTCGAGTCAGATTACGCTGGAGAGTATCGGTTTGCGTGTCAATCTTTGGCAAGCTTCGATCTCGAGAGCCGGAACAAGAACTATTAACACTACCCTCATCAACGTCTCTCCCGACAAATCTTGAATGTAACGCTCTTTTCACATCGTAGCTACTAATTCTGCTCACATTTTTATCTAAAATTTCTGCTTTGTTTATCAAACAGGCAAGACTATTTTTATGTCTTAATTTTAAAATTAGACCTTCAAGTCCTGTAAAAACAGTGTCCCAATTCTTGAATTCTACAACCTGTTTTTTAGGTTCAAGAGTAATATCATACTCACTGAAAGGGCAGGTAATGTTTAATATAAAAATAGGATACTTATCTGTCTTTTTAGAGTCATTTTGCTTATCTAAGATAATATTTCCTACACATTTATGTATTCTACAACGTCGAATAAATCGATTATTTACAAACACAAACTGGTAATGTTTCTTCTTCACAAAATCTTGACATAGACTTAAATTGAAGAAAAGAGTTTTATGGAGAAAATGTTCTTGAACAAACTTTACTTCAAATCCTATTTGTGACATAAATAACTGATTAATTGCGTCCGAATAGCAACTTGAAGAGTTAAAAGAAAATAACTGGACTCCGTTTTTATCGTTTCTCAACTCAATACATGTGGCAGGATTGATCAGTGCGATTTTCTCTAGTGAAGTCTTCACTTCCTCTAACTGAATTGATTTGTCAATTCTCTTCTGACGCACAGGCAACTTTGCTAGTAGTTTTCCGACAATGACGCTAGTCCCCGGCTTTTTGCTTGTAGTATTGTATTTCTCGATGAAACCTTTCTTCTGTCCGTTTTCATACTTTTTCTTGAATTCAATGCCTGTAGTTGCTTTTGGTCGTGTAACGATGTCCACTGTGTTGGATATTTCAACTATACTGGCTAATGCTTCGCCTCTGAATCCATAAAACGTGAGGTTATTTAAGTCAGAGATATTACTGCACTTGCTGGTAGTATATCTGTAATATAAAAACAGTCCTGTTACGTCAGATGATAATATATTTAATAATATGAAATAATTTTTACCTTTTTATGCTACACTACAATATCATACCTAGTGCCACAAACTTCTAAATCCGTCTCACTTAGACCATCTCCATCATCATCAACTCGAACATTAAACTGATCCAAATTCACTCCAATACTAACATGTTTTGCTCCTGCGTCAATAGAATTATAAACCAACTCCTCCACACATTGTGCCACAGTATTAATAGTGATTCCAGAACGTACAATTGACCTCACGTCATTAGGCAAGGGTTTTAATGTCTTATGACTCAAAATCATCTTGAGGTGTTTCGATACTTCCCAGCCACATTCAGAATTCACAGAAATACAAACCAGTGGGGCTAAACAAAAAAAATACAAAAATTGTCACACATTAACATGAAAGCAATATTAATACTTTTAAACAAACCGATAAAAATATGCATGATTACCTTTACTTTATACACTTCCTGAACGGCCACTGAATTGTGTGCGCCCAGAGCTGGTTGATTGTATTTTGTCCTTTCATATCACCAGTTTACTAATTCTCGAAAGTTCTTCTAAAGCCATTCTCAAAGTCTACTTAAATTGAACTTAAAACGACTATCGTCTGTGTCTACTATACGAAACGCCATGAAGCTATGTAAGTAATTAAACATTTAAATCGGTTACTAAAGTTGAATGTGTAAACAAGTAGACATCGTACGCATAAGCACGCATGAAGTAAAATTAAAGGACCTACCTTATATTTCTACTGAAGAATTGGAAATGGTGCCTCCCAACATTTACAATTGACAAGTTTACTACTGCACAAAATCTTGACAAAATCCTGTAAATTTAAAATTGTTTTATTATCATATCTTTGAAAACTGAATTACTAACGATTAATACTAATTAATGACACACATGACACTGGCTATTTCGGTTTACCGCCACTTGGTCAACGTAAATAAACAAAGTACAACAGCTGCATATATATAAAATGTAAACACACACACAGAGTATGTACAGACTACTACAGGTCATATATATGCATGCAGAGGCAGATACACACATACACAAACATAAACAACAACTCATCTTTAGAGGAAATTAGAAGAGAATGTTTTATGCTTATGGTGTTTGCTGCATTGCATATTGCACACTTTCAAATGTTACCATTAAATTATTTTTATATAATTAATTATTTAATAAATTATTAAATGTTTACTTGGGTTAGCCGTACGTATCCCAGTCCAATCTTCAATATAGAACTAGTTTCGATCAAAATGGCTAGTTTAAATGTTTTTATAAGGTAATCCAGTAATGCCTACCCAGATTTACATAGAAATAGACACTAATGACTGATGGTTATGATAATGTTAAAAATATAGTTACGGTGCTGTGGTGGTTAAATGATTTATATGACCAAATAACCACATTACACACAGATAGGATTTTCCTTTTCCTTTAGCATTACAGCAATACCTAGCACATATCCCTATTACTTCAGTTGATATTAAGGATTAATAGTTGATGTTGAAAGTATGTATCGTTTTGAACTGTTTATTGAGCTATTCGGCTATCAGTTCCAGTTGCATAAAAATTAATATTCATGTACAGTGTGTGCGCAATTATTGTTGAAAAAAATTCGACGTGAAATGTGCTGTTCGAGGTGCATTTAGGGAAAATTGCATACAACAAGAGAGATGATATTTCTCATGGAGCGAAAGACAAGTAGTGCCAAAAAAGTAATACGATGTGAAGGATGTAACAATACAATTTATAATGATCCATGACCCTTATATCTCGTATCTGTGTCCTAATAGATAAGAACAATTTACAATTCTACACCAAAAAGATTAATGTGATTGACTATGTCGTATTTACGAGTTAAATTACGATCTACGAAGGAACTTTACTTTACGCCTGGAACTTCTTTGCCATAAGCAAGTTAAAACTAAATAGTAAAGAAAGATGCGCGTGGCAGACATTTCTGATTTCAGAGAGTAATAATATTTGACTTACTATTTTCCATGCCTGTACGCTTTGTCAAAAGTTTTACTCCTTCACTCTATAACCCCTCTCCCATAGAGAACCTGTAGACATACTCTACCTACCCGACAAAAGAAATAGCTACCCGTCATAATTGGTCAAACTCGTCATTAACTTTTATAGTTAAAAAAATGAGTTGTACAGATTTCTTTGCATCCAAACCGACTCTGACGACACAATATGCAAAGTTATAGATTGTCCATGCGATGCGAAACTGGCGAATAACAGACACGTTTTTTTAGAGACAGAATAAAAAATAATGTCTCTATTAGCACACGAATCATTATATAACAAAGATTCATTGGCGCTAGTATAACGTATTTGAGAGCAAGAATGCCAGGTAAACATTTTGAGATATCTTATGAAAGAGCAAAATGAACAGTAGTGACAAGCTATTTATAAATAAATCATTATTTTCAACTCGTTCTGTATTCCGTTGTGTTGTGGATTATGCGGATGCAAACATGTGGATTTAGTTTGCATAAACCTATATACACACCTAATTCATACCAATATTACGGAATCACGTTAATTCACTAGATTTTGACTATTCGACCAAGAAATCGCTTTTTGCCCGTCAGCCAAACACCTATCACAATGCCTTTCATTAGAAACAACTTGTGAGGAGCACAAAGTTCCTCTAAACTAATTGTAAGTAAATAATATCAAAAAGTAGTGGGAGGAAGTTTAACTTTTTCTCTCATGAAATTCGTTCCTTACCATCGATGAATTGTAATGAATTCTAAACGTAGTTTAGGTTAGGCTAACATTTTTGTATTCATTAATAGATCATCCAATCCATAAGCTATATATGACTAACTAATACTATCTCACAACCAACAGAAATTATTGCGTTTTAAATGCCTTATTGGTATGCAACATTGCTTCATCAAAGCATTATTCGGTGGTCTTTTTTCTCTTACAAAAATGAACTCAGCCTCATTATGTATAGTGGAGTGCTAATCAAGAATAGGACGTGTGAAACATTTACGCGGTCGGCAAAACAATTTTAGAAAACTTAAACGCTAAACATCACAATCACACCTTTATACTTGGTGGGTGTTTAAATATGTGACCAAAAGTAAAGTATCTTGTAGCGCAACAGCGCAAGACAAGTGAAGGAACGGCTTACTACCAGAAAAGTATATTGACAGCACATTCACATAAGTTATCATCGTGAAACTTTTTGGCACATGCGCAGGTTTATTTTAATAAACACTACTACGCTGCATCAGTTCTACCATAAGATGTTTAGTGCTACATTGTTCATTGTCAATTGTCATTGTTGAGACAACATAAGAAGTCTGGCTATTGTAATTAATGATGATGATACCGTTGCTGCTTAATTACTCGCAACTACACCACACTTGCTAGATAAACTGATTTTCTAATGAATGCTGGGAGTGCCATCTTCTTTTAGTAGGTTCTTGGGAAGGGTGGAGTTAGGGTTACTGCTGCTAATCAGCCTACACGCCATCATGGCTTGGATTTGGTTAAAAGTGATGAGAGTGGTTGCCGTTATCGATGTGGTAAGTGAACCTGTTAAGACATTACGGTGCACAATTTAATTACTGTCTACCGGTGAAGTTTCTAATTACGTATACATGTTTATATATGACACTATCCCCAATTAATTGTCTTTCATTGTTTAAACGTGTTCCTTTTATTTTTACCACTTACCCACGATACTTTCATTGCAATTGGCTTCGGATGTAAACCAGTTATTAGCGTCAACACTCGTAACAGTTTACGTTTACTTGTTGTCTGAGCATTTGCCGGACCTTCAAATACTACAAGGATCAAAAAGTTGGTGCAAATTACAGTATAGATATACCAATATTTGGAGACGGCGTTCCATAACAATGCGTATTGTAAACAAACACATTCATTGTTGTTCTCACAGCCTACTACCTTATTATATACTTGTACGTCGCGGCTTGTGCCACTGTGCAGCTCCTTGTTGCCTTCAAATTCTACCAGAAGTTGACAATTCCAGAAGTCGGTAAAATATAACTTTCAGGGTTATGCAATTTCATTGAAAATTGGCAAAATTATGTGTACAAGCTATTATTACTGATAGTCATGCGTGGCAGCGTGGCTGTTTTATGCAATGCTAATATATTGCTTGTTATCTCATGGAATCCTGGTATGTCCTAATTTTGTTCTAAATGTGCGCAGATTGACAATGACTATGTTGAGCTGGATGATGTCCTTCCTATCACGAAACTCTGGATAATCATTTCGTACGTGCTTCTTTTCAACTGGGCACTAAAAGCTGGAATTTACGCTCAGCGTTGTGACTGTGGAATATCCGTGGCACTGGCAGTGTACCTAGTTGAAATTGCCTTTCGGCTCTGTGGAATAGGCGCGGGAAGCACCTTTATGAAAAAAGTAGAAAAGGAAGTTGCTGTGAAGAGAGCGGAGATAAAACTCCAACGTGTCGTCTCGTCCATGAAATCAAAGAAAATGTCACCCAAACCAAGTGTGAGAATACAAGAAAATGATCCGAGAGTTTGACCCCGCAACGTAATAAATTTACTTCGTACGAGAGGGAACATTTTATTTTGCGATGTTTCATCGTGATACCGAGTTTACTCAAGACATTTTTTACACATTGCATTTTGTAAATTGTATTCTTTACTGTATATGTCGACTACATACACGTCTTAGCAGTAAAATTGTTATTGACAAAAGAGGGATTTAAAACTATATTGTATCAATTTATTGTAGCAGATCTCCAACAATGTAACTTAATTTTGGTTTATTTAAAATTGTTCTTTCTTTCTTGGTGAAAATTGCCCTTTTGAACTTTGACAATCATTAAACAACATACCTTTTATTTTTACTTTTTACATACCAAACATACAATACAGATTTCAACTCTGCAATCAATGATACCGATAGTGCGTATTAAATTGAGATTATTCTGGGAACTTTAGGATCAGGGAAAACTAAATTAGTCAACAAAATGAAGTAATAAATGTATTTTTGGTAAACTTCCGTTATATAAGTTATATAACTGTAGAGTAATTTAAATCTTTTGTAGAGATAAATAAGTAAAGTCATCATCACATTGGGTTACATGTTTAAGAATAACAATAATAACAACAAAATCGCAAAAATTATAGCATAATGTACAGTTTACGCTTAATATCAACTTTTTTGACACAACACTTTGAGTGAGTGCAGCTTGTTTACTACAACAAACGCTTTGAAACGATTTAAATTTCAGTGTATTGTATCTTATTTTTTACATTATATAATAATTAATAAATATTACTAATTTTATTGTAACTACTGTGCCACTCAAGTTTGTCTCAACTACTGGCTATCAATTTACCAAAACAGCTTAACTTTCTTTTTTTATAGCATATATGGGCTCATTACATGCGCATGCAAATCGCAAAAATGCTTTCTTCGTGACTTTTTAGTTGAAATCTGGTAATATTTTTCTTTCGTCATAAAACCTTTTTGTGGTAAAGATTTAAAAAATGATTTTAGGAGCGTAAATTCCTGTCATTATTGCAATTAGCTTGCTACACTTTCTATATAGAAAAGTGTTTCAACCTTCGTTTTGGTATCGTTTTACTTTAATAGTAATATTGTAAAAGTCGTTATATCAATATTATATCATTCGCAATATTTAGTAATATCTGCTATTCACAGCAAAATACTGAAGTGAATGATGCATTATGCATTAATATACTTTTGGTTCTGAGATACTTTTCGCATTATTATTTCTAGTACACACACAAGTTTCTATTTAATTTTTTTACTGTATTTAGGTAACCTAAATCGTTTTACAATAAATAGCTAATAAAGGATGTACATGGAAAAAGTGGACACTGAGGGAAAGGATTTTTCTTCTTTGTTGTTGTTCATATACGTATATAAGTATATACTCATTATGTGTAGTATAGTTAGTTCATCTAGAATACCATATAGAACTGACAAACGAATATACGATTACGGTAAATTTGGGTCTTGGAGGTAATAAACAAATATATTTCGTTAATCCATCACGTCAAGGTGTCAACTTCAAACTTCAATCTAACAAGCAGTAAAAGTTTTCTGCATGTAGTGTCATGGAATGCTCTTTTCATTGCAAACCGTTCAAATTCGTGTCATGTGAGATTGTAATTGTAAATATTCTTAATATGACTAAAATAATCATATGGATGTAAATGGACAACTTCTACTAGGTATATTCTTGAGTGCAGTACGCGTGATTTCCTTTTTAACTTTAAAATTACTTTAAATTATATATATACTCTATTTTAGTAGACGTCCGAAGAGAATCCACCATCGTCGGAACCTCCCCCGCCGGACAAAATATCCAGAGCTCCAGAGGCAATCGACCCGGCGTTCATTTGCATTTCATCTTCTCTCGTTGGAGTTGTTCCGCCTACAAAAGTTAAACGGAAACGATAAAAGTTTATTGACGATGTAATAATTTGGAAAAATATTAAGATTGCACTGCAGATTTTCAAGTCATTCGATCAACATTTGTTAGTACATGAAAGTTATATAAGTACCTGACTTACTAGATTCCGTCCTCAGCATGTTTCTTCGCCATTTCGCCCTAGCGTTCTGGAACCACTGTAGGAATTTAAAAAAAAACAAAAAAAATGAATTATGTTGCGTTAAACCGCTTTCATTTTCCTTGGCTCATAATAGTACCTACTTATTAAGCAATTTAGTTAATAGCGTTTAGATTGATGCGGCGTTCTCTTAAAAACTGATTTGAAGCAGCGATCAAAATATTACGCGCACGTCATTCATTTTGAAGTAGGCATATCTACAATCTATACCGCCTATCAAACGATACACTTTTTGCCTCTGTGATCATCATAAACGATCCTATGCATTAATGCCCAGGTATTATGCACTACATATTCGTATGTGCGTAGCAGTAATAACAGAGATGATGATGATGATAATTTTCATAATTTAATCCTGTCCTTAATGTCGGCGTTCACACTGAAGGACAATAAAATGACTGTTTTCTCAGTGAACCTAGCAATTTGTTTCAGCGTACAAAAACCTTCTTCTAAATTCCCATTTCCCGAAGAAAAGACATAAAACGAAACCGGTGGAACTTGTTGAAAAAAAGTTGATGTAGTTTGCACTTTGAGATTCGTCCTTTCTTCAATCCTACGTAATACGGTTATCCAAAAAAATGTTCTTCAATGCTTGTTTCATGGCAGTCTTGAAAGCTAAACTTTCAAATTTTATCATTTTTCTGCTACCTGACTTGCTCGATGAGCTTCCACCACCAACCTTATCACGAAAGTAACGTGCTCTTCGGCAACCAACATTTTAATGCCTATTCCTTTATCTTCCATCCATTTAGATATGTACGAAAGTAGAAAGAGGTGCGCATTGCTCACATTAATGTTATTTATCTTTGGTGGTCATTACGTATATCATACAAGAGTTAATTTTCATGTATGTAGGTATATTGCTGTACACAATATGAATTCTAACCCTCCTCGTCAAGTCTAGTTGTAAAAAGCTTTCCTGGAAAGTAAGCTCTGTTGGTCGTTTTGCGCTTAGGAAAACAAAAGACCAAATCCTAATGCCACTGGGGTACTTGCAACAGTACACAAAGCTGAATGAAATCAAATCAGTAGCAAATTTGCTCTTATCTAATAAGTCATCAGTGTGCAAGCTAAGAGATTAAAAGGTGTGCGTATCATCATACAAGTATGAAAACAGGTTTATCTCTTTTTAGCTCTCTACAGTTGCATGCAATTATTACGTATGTTTGTAATTTTTATATTCTACAGGGAAAAACAGGGAATTAACTTATTTGCTTTTAGTTGCAGAAAATATACTTTCCAGTGACACCTGTAGGGCAGCTTGTGGAGGATGACGAGTCATAGCCTTCCAGTCTTGGGCCTGACAGGTGATGTCCGCTGCCTGGTTCGCCCAGAAGATCTGTATCAATAATGCATAAGACAATATCGCCATCAACATCTTTCCATTTTTATAGTTCTACTTTCCCGAATACGTAATCGTAGTAGGCTACAAAGAACGAAATATATCGCTTATTCCCATATTATTATTATTATTATTATTATGTAATGTTAGCATATCTACAAGACAAGCAAAAGTACACACATACACACAAATCTTCATAATATCTGCATAAGCCTGATACCAAAATGTATTCAGTTTATGTATGTATGCATGCATTCATGTAGACCTAAACACTGTAATCCCCAAGATTATTATAAGTTTCATTTCAAGTTCAAGTTCCCTCACTGTTTTTCTGCAGAAATAGCTTGGCTTTAGTTGGCTTATTATTTATGCACGCCTTTATTGATGCTCATGTTTCTTTTCACCGCTCCTGCTATTACCAACTGGTCGTGCGTAGTTTGCAAATTAGTCATTTAAGAAACAACAACAGCAGCAGCAGCAGCATCATCATGAACCGTGCAAACTATAATTCGGAAATTTGCACTTCTTCAAGACTTATCTTTTTTACCAAAACCCGATATTTGTGTTGGCTGCTGGGGTGTATTACTATTATTAAGAAGAGCCCGCGAGGCGGTAATGGTTACTGTTCTCAGACGAAAATGACTTTGCGTTGCGCTAAAGAAGCAGCAATGTGTTCATTACTTGGTGCATGCATGGTCTAATTTATCGGGATTTTTGGGGCACTTTGTGTGTTCGGACGGGAGAATTGTTTTGGCCTTTGGCTCATCATCATCTTCTCTTCCAAAAATAAGGAGAGATATGTATCATCATCATAGCCCGAAACAACAACCTTCCCTACTCCATTCATTCATTCATTCTTAATTATTATGAAAGAAACTTTTGAGGAGTTAAATTACGTTTTTGTAGTTGTAGTTTTTCTAAAGCTTCACTTTTTTGCTTTTCGTAGTGATAGATAATATACAGTTTCACATGTTCTTAGTACTTGTTATGTTTTCTCTTTAAGGAACGCTTATGGGAGGTGCATTTAACACCAAAAACGAAAGTTACCAATTTTTACCACGTATCATAACTCAACTCACATTTCTAACTTCCTGTGGCTGCATAATAGGATATTATGCTAAATCAGGAGGGAGATATAAGTGATTAAAGCATCATAGAGCTGTTACATTTTTCATGATTTCATTATCACCAGCACCACAGGCACCAAAATGCCTGTCATAATGAAACCAAATCCAGACAACAAAGGAAAACATAACTGATGACGGGATTGCGATAGACGTCCACGATAATATTATGTATTTACTCTGTGTGTAATTTGTTTATCGGCACAATTTTCTCGCTTGTCTTTTAAGAAGTAATTGCACCCCAGGATTCCTGTAGATAGCTAATTGGGTTGGGTGCCTAACTATTAGTATTATTAACAATGTAATGAGAAAACCACTCTTTCCACACAATATTTTCTCTGTAGATAATCGCATGAACAATTTTTGATAATAATAATAATAAGAAAATGTCTCTTTAACACCAACCACACACACATTTTTGTTGAAGGTAAGTTTGTATTTTTTTATGCGAGAGGGAAAATGGGGAGGTGCAGCCGGCTGGACTTTCCGGCAAAAGTTTTTCGTAAGGGAACAACTTTTTCAGTCATTTTGTATTACTCTACTTTTTATGATGCCACTGCTCCGGTGGTGGGCGTGTAGGTAAAGTTTACAGACAAAAATATAGACAGTGACCACACAAAACACTTAAAAATATTTTATGCGCCAAAGTGCTTAACTTCGTTTAATGTACATGCCTTTTTGAAAGGTACAATTTCCCATTAAAACGATTTACGAATATGCAGTAAAACAGTTCATATTTTACAAATATCTGAGAAACAACAATAAACTGACGGACTGATACCACTACTGATATATAAATGGATACGATACTACAACAGAGTATTAGTTTACTATATTGTTATTTTTAAATGTTTGCACTGCCAAATCCAGATTACTAAATGATGTATAAATATAAAAAAATGCATATATGTACTTGTAATATAACTCTAATGAAAGAAAGCTTGCCATTTTTCTGCCATTACTGCATTGCTACATGGTCATCTTCATATCTTACAAGATAATATTTTATAGTCATACGATCATCAGTAACAGTCATTACTGCATTTCATAATTGCTATGTACCAGCAAATCGATTTCCGTTCTTGTTGCTATTTAGTGTGGTAACCGGCAAGCAGTAAAAAACACATTAAAACACCAGGGCAAGGTGCAAGTAATATGAACTTTGGGTAGCAGAGTGTTTCCTGGATGGACGAAACATCAATGATTATATGATGATGGGATGGCGTATCTTCAACATTAATATATTGTTTTAGTCATATAATAACATTCTTTATTTTTTCAAAAGTAGCTCCCTGTTTGTTATGCGCTGTGGTATTGGTTAAGTTAGTTTATTTTTAAAAGCACTACTAAATTGTGCCTCTACTCTGCTTCTTTTCTTCATAGACCGTGCGTCTTTTTTTATTAGAAGTTCCACAGGATAATTAAAATACTCGTAACAAGCGAGATGACGATAAAAAATACTAAAACTATTTAGCAAAGCTGATAAAAAAATTCCTTATTGCTCAAATTCTTTGAGCATTTTGCGTTAAACACTTCGACTCTTTATTAATAGGAAATTCCTTTGGGATTGGATCGCGTATGTAAACCTATTTTGTACTATTTTATGTGCTTAAATAAACTGGTGTATTACCATTTTAATACCAGCTTCTTAAGTACTTAATCACGAAAACACCATAGGCCTGCTCTTGCAGTAAGTAATACAATTTTCCCATTAAAAATCGTATCAACGGAGGAGGCATGCAAACATATTATTCCGTCATAACAAACAACACTTGATAAAGAAAGGTAAAAAGATAAAAAAAAAATGTACGGAATAAAAAACCGCACATCTTTTTTTCAACTTGCCCTAACCGCCTTGCAGCTTAAAATTACAATATTATTATTAACTTATCTGCATGCTGAAGCTGCTGTAGTAGTCAGAAAAATAGAAAAATGAATTGAATAAAAAAGAAGAAAACGACTGTGTACACGGGAGCAAAAAGTAGAGAATTATGAAGGAAAGAGAAGACGTTTTATGCTTTCTGTTATATCCGGTCTGATGCTTTTTCCTTATATACATTGTGCATTTACTAGCATGGTGTTGTGGCTGATGATGATGATGGTGGTGGTGAATGTCTCAGATATAATTTTTAGATAAGAAATTCCGTATAACTTAAGCGTTTAATGCCGATGTTCATCAAGAAAATGGAGAGAAGGCGAGAAAAAAAGATGATAGAAGAAGTAAGGCACAAAAAAGCGCAATTCCACGTATAGACCGACCGACTTGGAGCGACTGTGCCGTGTGTGTGTGTGTGTGTGCCTGTGCCGAGAAAAAAAAAGACCTTTCGTATTCAAAGATAACTTGTTGGCGCTCTAAACAAGACAGACCACTGATGAAGGAGGAAAACGAACAGCAGCTAGATTCTGTCTGTATGTGCTTAAACTGTTGTTATAATAATAGCCTGTCACATCTTATAAACATGCGATAGCCGTTTGCTGTACGAAAAAAAATACACATTCCTATCATCAAAAGTAAATCAAAAAGATATTGTGTATGAGAGAGGCACAAAGTGCCACACAATATGCATGTAAAACAAACTAACCCAAGCGAAACACAGGCCAACCAGTAAAAATGGTTTCCCCAGACTTGCCGTCGCTGTTTTTTAATCGTGCTGGTTATTTCAATTTCCCTGGTACAAAAAAACGAAGGAATCTCAGTTTGCCCATCAAAACAACAACTGTAACTGATTCACAATTTGATTCAGATAGTGCGCCACCTTTATCCCGTGTAACCATCATATTTTTGAAAATATTGAAAACTCTGCTACGGAGTGGAGGAAATGTAACTTGTCTTCATACAAATAGCCAGTGAGATAATCTCACTGCGGGGAGAGTGATAAGCTGATGCTTGATAGGATACAATTAGAGTAATGAGACATTTCTTTTTCCTCTACCAATACTTCCACCATCTTACAGCGAATCTGCTGCTGCGTAAGGTGATTTTAGTGAGAGAAATTCAATACAAAGAAGGAGTCAACATTCGCTGAAAAATCGTACAATTTCTTCTGTCGATTATCACTCGCTTCGTCATATATACTCATATATACCCACCAGGTTTAAGTTTTTTCTTCTTCTGCTTACACTCCAACGGGAAGTTGGAGTTCTATGAATTCACCTCGAGATATCAATGGTTTATAAATTCTGTTTATCGTGTGTATCTATATTTTTACGACTGGAATCGGTTGTTTTAATGAAAAAAAGGTAGAAGAAAAATACCTAAGTGAACTGGTGCATATAAAATATTCTACATCTACCAAGCTACTTTTACTACAAAATGTTTCATAAAGTTTGTCTCAGGGTAATGGTCATGCAAACAGTAAGAGGCGAGAAAAAATATTTTTCTTAAAAAATAGGATGCTGCTGTTTTGATGCTAGTTTTTGGTATTTTGCTCGCTCCACTGCTTCTTTTTTTTTTATCACACTGTCTGTTTTCTGCTTAAACTAAGAAAAAAAGTAAACCTCATCATGGGCTTCCACCATATCCTACCATCACCACCATACCGGTGAACTCCTTTTTAAAACGCTTAATTCACGCCAGCAATAATGGGACGACCTACCAGTCAGTCATTCATTCCAATAAAAAAGCTACTTTAAATATTTTCTATTCTTTGCGTCTTCTATTTTCCATGTGAGTGTGTTCAGAGTTACCTTTTTGTATACTTATAATTACCATCTTTCACAACTGAACTGAACCATACTATTATTTCATTACAGTGCACCCCTTCTACTCATTTAGAAGTACACGTTTTGAAACATGCAAAAATGTAGAGAAAAAAGAAACAATGAAAAATTGTAGGATTGACACCAGTTTTGCGTGTTTCATCCTCATTCTGACTTTTTTTTATTGTTAGTTTATTTATGCCTACTTGGTGGTATCAAATGTACACATCTAGTTATGGTTTATAGCAGTAGTGGCGCGGTGACGAGTTTATGTCATAAGTACATATATATGCACTGAAATATGTATTCATCGTTGTTTGTCTATGACAAGTTTATATAATTTTGCCGTTTTATGGTACCCTCTTTATACTTTATTACCAATCTGCTGCATGTCGCCGTACCATAATGTCTGAGGGGGATGAACATAACTATGATAATAAAAACGCAGGAGGACGACCACGATTTAGTTTGTTTCACGATAATAAATGATAGAAAGGATTGGAGACACACATGAAAGTATAGAGGTTAATATCAAAATGTGGTGTGTACATTATGCGCCCTTTGCAGCAACAGCAGCAGCAGAGAGAAACAATTCTTAATCCATTTCGGCGAATACCACATTTTTATTTAATTATTTCAGTTTTCATTGTTTCTGTGTGATAGTTTTCAAATTGTGCAAGTATGTCTACCTGTAGGAGACATTCCAAAGACAATATATTATTATTATTATTAAATAACTTGCTGTAGGTAACTAGCCAGGTATGGACCTAATGATGAAGCTGGCGGACTGACACCACGTTGCGTCTTCCTGAATTTGTACGTGTGTGATGACGAGAAATTTCACTTTACATAATCGCCCCATGAGCAAAGGTGATAAAGGGTAAATCTTTTATCTGTCTCTCGTCGAGATGATCTATTGTGATGATGTAATGAGCATGAGCCATAAACTAGAGCGCACAATAGAAACAAAAAAGTAACAATATTCTATAAAACGGCTAAATTTGATTATGAATTTTTATGAAGTTTCTACCTGGCTTCCACACCATTTGTTTCTATCATGATAGCGACCTGTAGCAGAATAGTGTTGATTTGACTAGTACACTCCGTGTAGGTTCATGTAGGTAGCATAGGTACATTGAGATATCACTGCTGTATTCATTTCGGCGTGTAACGATCTTTGAATGCGATTTATTTTTGCCATTTTTCCCAAGGGAAATTTTTCTTGTTCATTCGTTAAAATCATTTTTCAAAAGCTTCATTCATATCATCGTTATATCTTTGTTCAACTAAAATACTCTTTTTAAATGCGCGAGGGTCTATATACTAATGACTGAAAGTTTTTACCTCCGTTTTTATCATATATGAATTGTATAAACAACTGTTGGCAGCTGCTACAAATGACATGCCTCATTTTTTTTACACGTTGCACTCGTACTTTTTAGTATTTTACCCATCTTTCTAGTATTTTTAGTTTGCACTGGTGCTGTTGCTCATTCATATTCATTTTTATTGCATCACAAGTACTTCTATCATTGAGCGTATAAAATACTGCTGATAATGATGAAGTGCTCACGCATCGAGCATGCATAACTCGGCTATTGTGTATGCCAATAGCCGGTAATAATGATGAAGAAAGAACTGGGTCTCTACCACTGCTATCATAACTAGCTTATCTATTATGATTGTTTATAGGAACGAGCATATCGCGCCAACTTAAAATAGACATACCTACACACGACGTGACATACACAAAAATTCATTGGAAAAAACACTACAAGTATGAATAATTACAGAAAAAGTTTTGTTCTTCGCTGACAAATGTGTGCTGTGTGCACACCTCCGTCGTAAAGCTGACTAACATAATCATTTACAACGATGCTCATATAGAATGATTGATGGACAACAATGCATTTGAAATAGAAATAGCAGCATTCTTGTATCATAATCACGCTTGTTATATCTGTATTACTGCTTGTTAGCGAGATAACAAATCGGGATCTCTGCAAAATCGTGGCAGGTACATCTGGTCTAGCTTAAAAGGAGTCGAAGTGGAAGAGACATGTCATTTAATGCTGTAGTTGCCTTTTGCTTAATGATCATCAGGATGTTTCATTGTTTTCTATAAATCAGAAAATTCCCAGTCAACAATGAAAAATTATTGACAAAATGAACAGACACAACAGACACACCATTTCCGATCATGGTATTGCATGCGAATGCTAATGGGGAGTTGAGCTGGCAGAGAAAACGATTTGTCCTTACCTACACGAAGTCACGTATTTTTTTCTTGTTAAAATCAAAAATAGTAAAATTATTGCGCTCCCTCTCCAAGTATAAACGTAATGAAATGAACAAGGTAATAGGACTGATTTGTAAAAGATACAAAAATACAAATTTTGAAACCTATATAGGTATAGAGATGCTATCATTACCGATTCTAAAGCATGCATCAAGCAGCTTATTAAAAGGCGAAGGTACAAATTATTATTCCATATCGTCCCGGATTCGTATGGCACTAACCATACCTACCTCCGTTGAGTCTCCTCAAACTTCATCATCATCACGACTCAATCAAGTCAAGAGGAGTTATCTCAATTTATAAAAGCATATTGTTCGCCATTGACTCAATCCAGCGTGAAATCATCCGTACAAGCGTGTCAAACTTGATGTAGATGATGATGTGACGGCGATTACTGATATGCTAACTCAAAATGCCACATTGTTAAAATACTCCTACTGGTGGTGATTGAAGCAAAAGCCGTCTCGGTCCTCACAAGGGAGCCCAACATAATCCACAGAGGCTTTTTATACGGTACCAGAACAGCAGCTCTTATCTCTCTGGAGAAACAAACCATCGTACAATAACCCACCACCAGCAACATCAACCCTTGTCGTTCGGGTGTGTGTGTGTGTGTGTATTCTATTGTTCACTGACGTTTTTACACGAGACATGAGCCATGAATTCGGTACAAATCTCCTGTATGTAGCTGAGGAGTGTATTATAAAACAGTATTACTGATTGTGAGTTTTTATTTCTCTGGATGTCAGCCGCGTGCTGGATTATGCTCTTATGAATAGGTAATGCGAGTGTGGAATAGCGAAACAAAACTGCATTCGTGAAAACAATGCTGTATTTTGTACTCAAATTTTAAAATGCAGACGAAAATACAATGCAGACAGTAGACATCACTTGACTGACTCAAGTTGTGGATTTCTGGGCCACTCTTTGTGGCACAGCGCGGAAAGCGGGGTTCTGGACTCTGGAATCCCACACTTTTCACTAAGCTCCTTTCTCTTATTTTTCAGGTTGGATTTACATGCACACGAGGGTAAAAATAAGGTGGATAGGTGCATCGCATTATTATGTTTAAAAAATCGATGCAAGCCTGAGAGCATTTTTTCCCGGAAAATACATAATAGCATTAATAACAGTGTACACGTTCATCATCCGCAGAGGCTGTTCGTTGTATAACTCATTGTCAGCGCACAATTCCTGAGATCTCGTAACTTTCGTGCGTGTGGCGTGGTGCATGCTCCTTGACATGTTTTTGTGGGATTCGCCAAAAACTACCAGTCCTGTGTTCCCGTGTTCGAATTTCACTAAAAAGCATCAACATCTCTCTAATATGGATTCTGTGGGAGTGTTTAGTAGTGCCGCTGATAATGATGTCGATGATACGTGTTACGAAAGGGGAGTGAGGAAAATGAAAGAAGAGCAGCGGGGGGTTTGTTTGGCTTGGAGCAAAGGGAAACTCTTCGCTCGGTGAACCAGTATAACTTTTATCAGGAGTTCTGAAACAAGTGGTTTGTATTACAACAAAAGCTTAAAAACACGCAAGAACTCATTGATGAAATTGATGATGACGACGACGATCACTATCAAAAGAGAGGCAGATCCCACGAGAGAGATTTTTCATGATTTTTGTGTGAATTTTGATTTTCACTTGGCATTATTATCCTGACTCCATAAAAAAGTCCCAGAGAGCATTGTTACTGGATTGCCATCACTGTACCAGAACTACAATAGGGACTGACTCGAGAAGGCATACACGCGGAAATACATGATCAGCGACCCTCCCTACAGAAAAGGGAAACATTACAAGTTGCCCAAGTTAAGTATATTTATGTCATATTAGTAAAATACACTTCTGGTGCAAGTATCAATGCTCTTGGAAATTCAAATGGGGTGGTGATCAACAAACAAAACACTTCCTTCCTTTATTATAATCATACCACGACGCATCATGACGATAAAGTTGCGGCGGGTTATATATGCATGTACCCTATCTGCTGCTCCTCCATGTACCGAAAAATACTCAACCTAACGAACTTGGACAGTTAGTTCTAACATTTTTTCACTTTTTCTCCTTTCCTCTTCTGATTTCGTACATTTTTTATACAACAAAAAACTGAAAAGGTACGTGATCCTCAACAATCGCCTGGGTTCATGATAAGTACTGCTACCGCTACAAAAATAATAATAATAGGTGCTGATGATGAAGTTCTCTGGGGGGAAATTTATTATTCATATGTATACATTCTCTTTGCATATTGTAAACTTTTATTGCGATATATTACACACTCTCGGATTTCTAAAAAGCCCCCACCGAAACATCTTTTTTTGTTGCTTAATAAACAGCTTTTTTTCTACCAAAACGCGCCTGGTACTCTGTATACCACAGACACCACATACATCTCTTATTATTATGTTCCATGGTTTATAAATAAAATAGGGTTGACCCTACCTTAGAGAGGCATACACAGTACCACCACCAAATCATTGCCTTTTTCGTTTCTGGTTCTGACTCAGTGGTAGTAATAAAGCAGTAATAATAATATAAGTGTTCTGGTTATGCTCTTCGAATTTGATTTGTTAACTTTAAAATTGTTCTAACTTCTAACCACAAACTCCTGTTTCATCTAGAGATTTCTTCGTACTTTGTGATGTAGAAAGGGAGCAGAAATGGAATCGTATTTCACAAATATATATATTTTTATACAATTTTTTTTCTTTTTAACTACTGCTGCTGCTACTAGTGGAATAAAAAATAAAATTTAAAACTAAACGTTACGATATAAAAAGTACGCGATACGCGTACCAAGTAAGTCATGCCTCAGGGGGATCTATACCGAGAGGAAAATGCTGGTGGTGGGGTAATCAACACTGTTGTCTACCTCAATAATCGTATTATATAAAAATTGCACACACAGTTCAAAAACAGACGCAACATTTGTTTTTCTTTATCTGTTAATTCTAGTCTGTTTGCACCACGGTTTGGCGATTCTCCTGATTTAAATTCCTCAACGCTCGCTGTACAACTTTAAACGGAGAGTAGTAGGTAGACAGTATACGCTCAATGAATTTTTTTTCTTCCTCTTCAATATATTTTTTTTCTAATTTTTTCTATCCCGTTTTCCACCTCTTACCGCTGCTGTGTTAAATAGCGACACGAACCAGGCAATTTTTCCACGTACGTTACCACACACTTTTACGCAGGTAAGTTTATACGTTTTAACACTTTTTCATTTTAGAAAACACAAAGGAATGTTCGTTTCCTGCATACAAAATCTTGGCTTTTGAGTTTCAGTTAATTAAAAAGTTTGCGAAGCGACAGAAACACGGTTAGTAAATTAATTGGATTTCAAATTAAGATTCTTTGACGTATCTGGTGATAAAGGTGAAGAATTGAATGACTTTGGCTACTGATTCATCAGTAACGGTGAGTTAAGCTTTGATTGTATGGTAGCAAAATTTGTTACAAGGAAAAAGGAGGAGACTGAAAAACTCTAACTAACAAAAATCATGCTAGCTTATCATTTTTTAAATATACCCTTCAAACAAACAAGAAATGTAAATGCTTCTGTTTCACAAACCAGTAGTGTTAAGGTATTTTTGACCATTTAGTATAAGATGTTATAACAAATAGGTAAAAGTCATATTAATATTATATAGTTGTTATCTGTATTATTGTTGTACGCATGGGGTGCGTGACTACCCCTGATCTGCCTCCAGAAATGAAATATTATTTCAATGGACACGTGACCTTCTTTTCTGGAATAACCAAACCCTACATTAATGAGACAGAAATCAGAAACCATGATGAACAACACGTTTTCACTATCCTCTCCAGTTTATTTCTACATAATTCACCCTGTTTTCCTGTGAAAATCCTACATACTGTACAACAACAACTACTCAAAAAATCTACCACGACCTACGACTGACAGACAAGCTCGGTGGGTTCTCATATGCATAAAATATTCTCTTTTCGTAAAAAAAACTGTGAATTAGATAATGTTTATTGCGTTCAGGATCCGGTAGAGAATACAATGAAAAGCGTCGGCAAGGACGCACCGACGGGCGAACGACAAACGGGACTACTTCTGTCACATTTAACGCTAATACGAATAAAAGTATGTAATGTGTATGTTTTACTACATGACTGCACAAAAGAAGGTAACGTTGGTTGTTGGTTTTTTAGTAATACGAACAATATGCATCTCGTCAACAACATCAACAACAGCGGGATAATAGGCGGATCATTAAGGCGTGCGTGGTATCAGTTCCCTTCATGAACCGATAGCACTGCGTTTCCCATCATCAAAAAGTGAGCGTGCTTTCTCCCAATATTACATAATAGGGTTTTCCTTTCTCTATTGTTTTCTCGCTCGCTTGGATGACGGCTGAGCGAGGCTTGCGTTAGGTTTACATGATACAGCATTTGAAAGCGGTAGGACCCTTCTTGTGACTTGTAATACAATACAATATGGTACAAATAATAATAATAATAATAATAATAATAATAATAATACGATGATAGATCCCTTGCCGAATTTTGGACACTGCTTGATTTTTTCCCTGTAAAGGCAATACTCTCATGAGTGGCGTATCGTACGACCAACCGACGTGGAAATAATAATGTTGAGCTCTTGTTTTTCTGAATTGTTGCTACAAATAAGGTCTATATGGTGGGGCATGGTAGCATTAGTTCCTTCCTTCTAAGGAAAAAGCTGCATCTACAGCGACTCCCCGCTGAAAATGACTAAGCCGTGAAATTGGAGCTAAGAAGACTAACCGAGATCGGATTTTGCTTCAAGTTTATTGTCATGATTATTATGAGGAGTGAGCGACCGAACACCGCCGTCGCTACTTCATTAGAGTGATAAGACCTACAGCAAAAAATTGACACGACTTCATTAAAAAGTCTCTCATCTTCCTTGTGTGAATGTGTATAATGCACGTGTGTGTGTGCGATGTTGCTTTAGGGAAGAAAAAAATATCCACATGAAAGATTCACCCCATGGTTCTTGAATGCGCGTAGATTTTTAAGGAAAAGCTCTACTAAAAGTCTATGTGAATTTGAAGTGACAGGATGTTCTCAAAAATCACATGCCATTCAGTACAAAAGTCGGTTATACTTGTGTGCACAAGGAAAGCAGCGTAGAGTAAAGAACATGGTGAATGAGTCTAAAAAATCCGGTTTAAAAAAATAATGAGTATGTTTGTGTACTTGTACTTGTAATCATTGTTGTTTTTCTCTTTAATCTGATGAAAATCATTACACCGTTAGTAGGAGTGGAATTGTACGAAGCTACACACTTTATATAGATTTTTTCTTCAGCTATTTTTGAGAATGATATCAACTGACAATTTTGAGTTTAAAAAAAAAGAAGAAAAAAACTACAAATGTGTATTACGCTCTAAACTTGGACATTGCGTATTCTACACACGTTACAATTATTATAGGGAAGGCAAATAAATAAAGGTACCCAAATATTTGGTTTTCTCTGTAAATACGTAATAAAATAACCAAACAACAACAAGTCTCAAAGATACATAATATTTACAAGCCATGTGGAGATGAAGGGTAAGTGTGTATACTTTTACCCTAACACCTCAAGACTTGCCTTATATATCCACGAACGAAGGTCTTACTCACAGCTTGCATGTGTTAGTGTTATGTTTGTGGGCTTCCTAATTTTAAAAATATGTACTTACATACGTATATATTATTTTGAAGTAGTAAAAGCGTAACGTAAGTATTTGCTTTTGGCTTAGCTGGGCATCAGTCACCCGAGTCCGAACATGTGGTTCCACTTTAAAAGTCACTCAGCAGATTTTACAACCAGTGTATCACTTCTATGACCTGGTTTTTACAAACATTTCCGGTGGTGGAAAGACGAGTAGAAGGATGCAGACGGATACCCTTTGACTCTTGTCAACTCTTCCCGCAAGTTTTGACATTCAATTGCGTAGGGTCGTTCAACAACAAGAGCATTGACTGACTTTTGTCAAAATATGCCGTATATGAAAAATATATACATATAATGTCTTTCATTAAAACTGACCTATGTTGTACGACCGGCAGCTCAATTCATAATGGGATAAAAATGCACTGACAATTTCTAAATTGCTATTTAATCAGGTAAACTATAGCACGTATCAAGGTCTCTGCAGAGTGCAGACAATGATACGGCTTGGCTAGGCTTGGTGTATAAGGCGTTTGTATGATAAAGCCCAATTGTAAGCCATCATGTGCGTAGGACGACATGCCCATATACTGTAGTTATAACTGTATTATTATTTGCACTTTGCAGTAAAAGATTGAATTTTAGAAGCAAGCTCTCCGTTGACTACAATTACTGGTCACATTCTCACATTTCGACCAGTAAGCAAAAACAGCGCTGTGTATAAGCTCCTTTGACTGAATTTTTTTTCATTCCAGTTTTCGCTCTCATCGCATATTTTTTTCCGTTTTCAACTATTTTCCCGGTGTCGTTATTACTTTATCTTTCTTTACACAGGTAAACCCAGATCACGTGTTTTGGATAATCGTAACTGCGTCGCAAACTTGGAACTTTGCGTGCAAAGTGACCCTGGTCAAACATAATGCGTCATCGTCAGAGTTTCTATTGTTTTTGAGTAATATTATGCATACAGATGAGGAAACACGCTTCAATAACACGTATTCATTCCCTTCTTTATCGACGGGGTTGTTCTGTCCTCATTATCATATCACACCACGCAAGTTAGCATGTGGAAGCGTTTGTTGTCGGTACATGCAGGATTATTAAGATAGAGGAAACCATCATCATTTCATCATCACCATCATCGTCCACTACCATAACCATGTTTGACATAAAGTTTAATGCCATTTTTACTTTTTTGGGATTCACATTCACCATTTTAAAGAATTTCGTAAGTCGACGGTAGTGACAAGCCATTTTATTTGAAAAACGTCTTAGTTTGCCCCAAATAACCGTACAGAATACATTGATACAAGGAGAGAAACGTGCATTGTTGGAGAAACGTTTGGAAGCATGTTTGTTGATGTCGTTAAGTTTTCAACTCCAAAAAAAAACGTGCGGTTGATATCAAACTATTACCAAGTATCAACCTAGTAAATCCCGTAGACGTTTAGTGTCTTCTGCCAAAAAAAGCCTATACAAACATTAGGGGAAGACGCTACTACTACTGCCAGCAGGCGAGGGAACAGCAGATGAAATTTTAGACGTAATTTATCCTTCCCATTTTGAAAAAAATGGTGAACACGATAGGCGGTACTTCTCTGCTACGTGTATGCATTGTATGTTTATTGTAATCGAATACATAAAATACGAGAGAAAGAAACGTGAGCATCTTCAATGTTTTTTTTATTTTCCTTTGAGATCGAGTGAGATTCGTTAGAATTTAGAATTGTTGTGTTCCTTTGTGCATATTCGTGTGCATATGTACGCATGGGTACATGTTATTGACGTTGCCACATTCAATTTCAGTATGATGCTGCTTCTTCCTTGTAGTACCAATAATAGGTATAAAAAACTTTTTTTATAAAGGGATCTTCGGGAATGGATATGGATATATATATGGACATATAAACTTTTTGCGTGTGAAGATACCATGCCCAAGCTGAAACTTCTATGACTATCAACACTGAAGTTGACCTGAACGGAAAACAGCATGGCATGATTGTTCAAAAGACTCTTCTAGTTCATCTCTCTCTCTCTCCTTCAGTCAGACACACTCCTCTCTCTCTTTGCTTTTGCTTGTCAAAAAGAAAACAATTCCATTCTGCCTGCCTACCCCCGTTTAAGCTATAGCTGGCTTGAGCTGCTCTTTCCTTCCTTCTCTCTCTCCTTGATTTTCTAGCCCCATCGCCACTAATGAAGGGTTGCCCTTGGCAACTCTTCGTTTCCTTCATTTCTCTTTGGAACATCACTAGTAACAGACAGAACTACTAGTAGCACGACGACGATTCACATAAAAAACTTTTATATCGCTATACGCATTACTACTCGTAGTACACATCAGGGAAAAAGAGAGAGACGATCATCGACATCACCTTAGCACCAGCAGCACCACCAGTATATGCAACACCACCACCACCAATGAGAAATGCCAAGAAGACGTTAAACGACCGACATTCGTACGGCTTATATATGTATATGTATGTGTAGCGTACTTGTTTTACATGAGCTTTGAGTTCTACTACAACATCGCACACGGGTCTTCTCTCCTTTTTCGTCTTGCATCTATCGCCTAACTTGTTTCGAGATTTGTCAGAAAATTTCACCATTTTCTCGCCTAAAATCGGGTAGAGCAGAGTCCCACAAGGACTTACTCCATTCACTCGATTCTCCTCTCCCTCTTGCCAGATACTTGTCAAAGAAACTACGCATCCAACTTCTACGTCGGGGCGTACTCACATCACGGATTGTTTTTTAACATATTCTTGAACGCATCACCAACGATGCAAGCTCGCACACAGACAGACAGATAGCTACATACTTACAGACGAAAAATAAAAAATGAGCATAGGAAAGAGAATGAACAATGCTTGAATCATCATTATTATTATTCTCGCTTCAAGAACCTTAAGCTTCTTTGCTGATTATTGGGGGGAGAAAAGGGAGAAAACAAAATATCTAAAAGATAAATCTTCCTTTTTACAAAAATCATCGTGGTTTTTACCTACTATGTACGCGTACGTGTGTATAGGCTTGTGAATTTGACAGGATTTACTATAACAGTTAAATGGCTTTCTTTCTTTCTCACGACTGACTAGAGGCAATGTATTGTGGCATCATCGCATTTTAAATTGATGACAGTCTGCAGTGGAAAAAAAGATTTGGTTTCTGTGTAGTAATGATTTTTTTCGCTTAATTTAATTTAATGAACAACAATGACAATAAGTGAGCGTAAGGCGCGGAAAAATTTTATTGCAACGTTGAATTTCAATTCATTTCAGGTGGGTTTCGTTATACATCTTGTTATGCAGGTTGTGAATTTGATAGACATATGCATATGCGCACAACATTTGTATACATATCACATTTCTTCGCAATGCATTTTTTAATAAATTTTACTCCGTCCATTTTGTCAAAACTGAAAATATATTGCGTCGAGACAAACGATCATGAGCGATGATTGAGCCCGTTTAATGTGTTGACTGTAAGGTGGCCGTTCATCCATATTCATGTCCCCATACAATTTTTCTACTTCTTTTACAACTGGTTATATTGTTATTACTCAAAAAAATTATTGTGAAATGTCAGTACAAAATATGCAGCATTATTATTTTAGTAAGCGACATGTGGCTGCTTACTACTAGCCACTAGCGTGGTCAGGGTTATTTACGGATGATGAGATATGATGACCATTACTCTGGTCGTCATTATCCTGCTTCTGCAGAGCAGAGATCATGTTTCACAGGCCCAACAACACAGGTTATTCGCATGGATTCTCAATTTATGAAAATATAATGTTGCCTATTTACAAAAACAAAAACGACGACCATCGGTGGTGGTGGTGGTCATCAAGATAGGAATGGAAGCATGCTGAAAAAATCGTGTTTTCTAGCTATCTGCTAAAGCTTCTTCCAATTGTTTTTACTGGTCATCAGCATTGGCAAGATTTATGTTGACAAGTAAGGATCCCACCGCAGTATTGCAGACGGCGTAGACTGGCCTACACACACGTAGGTAGGCAGGTAATCAAACGTGAACAAGTACCACACTTGAAGAAGAAGAAGAGAAGAAAGTTTTCAACTTTTATTAACATGGTGGTATGGCTAGTTGGTTGGTGGTGATCGAAACTAACAAGCAAAAATATTGTTATGAATGATATGTGAGTGACAAGTATCCACTTTGTTATTTAACAATCATTAGTTTTACTTCTGGTTAAAAGGTAGCATATTATAGAGACCGTTTGTATGCCGTCTATGTAGCCGGACGCCTTATCAACATCGTCATCAGTTAACGTGAATACTAAAAGCAAACTACAGCCTGGTTTCTTACTATTGTTGTGCCGAAACACACACTATAATTATTACTCCACTCCACACAGTAAAAAGTGGCATTTACGCTAAAACAATCATGTAAATAATCCATAGGATGACTGCTTTTTCACTTGAGTGACTTGCTGACAATGCTCATTTGATGAGGTTCAATGCTTAGATATTTTCGAATAACACACACGCATCTTCCAAACTGAGTGGATAAGTAAGTGTACGTTCATATATACATTTACATTACATACATGTATATATACACGAATTCGATAAGTTCGACAAGTATAATAAATAAACGGCTAAAGCTGGCTAATAATACTGTGAATTTCTATGCCTGAATATTTTACAACTGTGTATGTTTGTAAGAGTGATACAGCGAGAGTTTTCGGAATTATACGGGGTTCGTGGGTGATATAACGTACGTTGAAGCAGGGTTTACGTAGTTTTTTTTATAAAAGAGTTTATATTGTAAATGACATGCATTTAGAGAGGGGTATACATATCTCTAAAATAAATGCCGGCATGACTCTAATCACACGAGTAGAGTACTGCAAAACAAGCGTGGATAGTTATCATCATCCTCATGAAAACTGATTCGTGCCTGCCAGCTGTAAGCTAATTGGACGAAGACTTGGGGAGTACATGAGAGATTTATGGAATTTTAAAATTCTTGCTAGGCTTTTTTTCTCCCTACTTTTTTCTCAGAACTTCTCGTCTCTCCCACTTTCTTCAGCTCGTGTCGTATAATATGCAAATTGTCTTTTTTGTGTGGAGGCATATGAATACTGAATTTGAGAGTGTGTGTACGTCTATTATAAGAGGGAGGGAGACTGTAAATTTTTCTTACCTAAATTTTGAGGTATGTGTTGCATGGCTGGAGGAGTGGTAGCACCCAGTTCGATGATAGAACCCATATTTCCGTCTACATTAGGATCCTTCCGTTTCCTCGGTCTCCCTTTCTGGCCGGAACCGGCTCCGTTGAAAAACGCGGAGGCAGGATGAGTAGGGTGGTGAGGGGGTGTGTGGTGGTGAGCATTGTGGTGGTGTTGGAGAGGACTATTTGGTGTCATGTGAGGTGGTGGAGGAGATGAAGCAGAATTTTCATCTAAAACCATCTCGTAATGTTTTTGGCAGTAAAGTGCTGAATTACGCATCCCAAAGTGATCACCTATTAATCACAAAGCAACAATTTGAAAAGAGGGGACACCGACAATTTTATCGTTAAAGTTGTTCAAAATAGCAATACCACCACAAAAACACTTTTATTCTTCTCAAATATCTGGAGAATAATTTTCTCCTGGCATTATTCAAATCGCTAACTTTGATTTCCTTACCTTTATTGAGTACGCGTAGACAGACAACACAGACAAAACAGTTGAGGTGATAGACTAGATCTTTCGCTCTCATAATGAGTTCATGAGAACCGATTCCGTTCCCGCACCGGGCGCAGGCACGTCTTGGTAATTGTTGGTATGTCCTGAAACAAAAAAAAACATTTAAATCTTCATTTAAGCGTAAAAAGTGTTTGTTGTCGCTTTAACAAAAAATGACACTTTTCGAATCGCTACAAGCAGGCCATTTTCTAAGAAAAGATAACAATATCATCTTGTCAGCTTTATATTTCCTTCCCGAGTGCAACACGAACATGACAGAGAAGTGGATTTCACAGTGCGTGGACGGGGAACTCTTTTCTTTAAAAATGGGAAAAAACTAAAAATGAGACACGTTTGGGAGGAAACATTTTTGTGTAAGGGTTGCATGTTACCTAACGCATCGTTATGCATTCTCAGCTTTTCACGACAAGGAACAATATCTCATAACCTCATATTTCATGAATTTTCTGCTTGTCCCTACACAGTTAGCAATATAACTTAACATGTTACTCACGATGGTAGGTACAGAGTGGATGATGATCAAAGTGACGATGATGATGATGGGCAAGGCATGTTTTTTTTACCTTACTACATGCTACCGCTGTGGATAACTAACTTCTCGTCTTCTCCTGCAACAGAATCCTTCATACGACCTGCTGCTGCTAATGAGACAAGTGAAATAGACAAGATTGCCTCTTGCCTCCCTTTTCACAGGTAGATTACTGGTAATAACCATTTGTCAGGTGAAAAAAGGTGAGCTCGCAGTCACAGGTTGCCATTGTTGTTGCAGTTGAGATGATTGTATTTACTAGAAGCAAGTGCCTCGAGTTTGAATGAATGGGAAAGGTTCCCTCATCAAATATTTATCTTTTTTGTACAAAAAAGAAAAACGACATGTGCTTGGGCGTTGTATGGTAAATGGCACGACTATAGAATTATAATGTCTGTTGCTCTTGTTCTGACAACGTTGTACTTTAGTCACCACCAAGAACACCAAACATGTTTACATACTTTTCCATGTAGGAGTAGTCTCCCTGCTACCGAGGCGGAACTATGAGACATGCTTATATATTTTTATATTTTACAGAGAAAAAAAACCTGGGAACGGTAGTGAAAATTTTTTCGCGTCTCCAGTATGGATTAAAATGGGAATATTAATCGGCGCGACTTACGCCAACATGGAAAGGCTTTCCACTCGGAAAGCAGTGCAAAGGGAGAGGTCCACCAAGAAAAAAAATCAACCCACACGACGGCTGCTAGTTTTTCTCCAAAACGGTAGAGTCTACCTAGGAACTCTGACAAAAGTGATGCTATGAATACTTTATGCCCGCACAGACGGTAAAAATAGCTGACATTTGGCCCATTTCACATTGTCATTGATTAGTAGTGAGTGAGGAACAAACAAGGCACCCTCTCTATTCCTCTCTCACTCTTTCCCCCTGTCTCTTTAACACCGTCTGCCTACACCGATGGCAATCAGTCAATTTTCTATTTTGACATCTGTAGCGAATAATAATTTCATCAGGTGTGTCAATTTTACTCGACAAATGAGCAAGTTAGCGTGTGCGATATGCTTTCCACTCGAAAATCGGTTGTATTAACACACACACACGAACCAGTGCTTGCATGTACACCGGAAACATATTTTTTTCGTTCCTTCTATTCTGTCCCTTGTTATCTCAAGTTCCCCCTCTCTCGTGTCTTGTTGAATATTTGATCAGACAGGTAGTTTTCCTTCATTTCTTATTAACAGGCCAGGCCAGTGGAGTGGTAACAAGAGAGTTTAAAAAATTGTGGGAGATCTTCATAAATACTACTGTGATGGTGGTACACTTAATACCTTTATGAATATTTCGTCAACTTGCCACATGTGTCATATCAAGTTTTTTTCTCCCTCTGTCTCCCTCTTACCTTTTATTGAACGAGAGAGAAATACATAATGGACACACAAACTGGAAATTTTTTCGTTTTTAGTGTTACTTCAGCCAAACTAACCAGCCAAATTGGCATGCCCCTTGTTGTCACTTTTGCTTACTACAAGACGATGATAATAATGATAGCCGGCCATTTTAAAAACATGTTCTCTTTCTCTCTAGTTATCTGGTTGACATGCATGGTATTTCTCACTTTTTTTCATTTCATTGTTTGTTCTACCTACCTTTGGAAAAAAAATAATACGCCGTAGCTGTCGTCAGAGTGCATGTCTTTTTTATGCTAGTTAGCATGAATGAAGAGTTTTTAAAAATGACATGCCATTGTCTCATAAAACTTGATGGACCTTTCGTCAAACTCTTTTTTAGAATTCATCAAAAACAAGCTCGTCAGTGAAAAAAGCAAAGAGGAAGAGTTTTTTTTTCTCTTCTGTTCCTCGTGCTATGTACCTGCTCCGGCGTCTATAGTCCTTGTATTTCGGCATGTGTATAGCCATTGTTGCCTGCCACACTCAGTTTTGCCACTAGAAAGGTAGTCAAGAGTGGGCACAATTAAATGTGTTCTCCTCATGACAGGTGAATGCCAGCATCGAATATTACTAAACTTTATACAACTTTACACAACAATTTTGTAAACTCTTCGCTCAGTCAGTGCATTTTTCCACACAATAGATCTCGTTTTTTTCTGAATAATTCCATTGAAAACCGCAAACAAGTGGTTCGGTTTTCATCTAGAAAACATAAATGTTAAATATACATCAAAGGAACAGCTTATGATCGAATCACTACAATGTGTGTATCCCCCTCAAATGGATTTAGCAAATCTCGACATGAGCCGCTCAACCGAAAATGATGGATGGTTCTGCAGGAGCAAAATTTTTCAAAATCTATTTTGAAGCCGACTGTTTATCTTCATACAAATGTTTGCCCCGACGTTGTTTTGATTTTGAACTTTACCATTTATCCTGTTCTTCTTCCAACTTTGTTATCATCGCCTTTATCCTGTTGTCGGTCATTACAAAAGCGAGTAGCCGATTACAGACTTGAGGGGTATAGAGGCATCATCATCATCATCATCAAATCAAACGCACATCATTATTTATCGCACCCCACCTTATTGCGTGTGCTATTGTTTTATTAACTGACCGCGTTTACTTTTTTGCATGGTCATTGTGATTCTCATGCAATAAACATTTTGTTACAATGTTTCATCAGCATCGTCATCATCATCCCTGAGATATTTTTTATAACATGGAATAAAAAAGCCTTTTGAAACACAGTTAACTTTTAATTATTATCCCGTCTCTTGTATATACATATCATCACATAGGTATGATATCAATACAATAATATAACATGGAACTCTCATATTTATGACATCAAATTATGAAGACCTTTTTATTATTGTAAAGTTTACTTCTGCTGCTTTTTTAATGTTTTTCCTTTATTAACAATCCCCATTATTGTATGACGATGGCTATAGGGCAAAGAGTAATAGACTTGCAAAATTGCCCTTTTAAGCTATCTCCTTCTCTGCATTGCTTTATTCGTGGTAGTAAAATAGTTTACGCTTCCCCCATATTTTAAATTAGAAAGCTTTTAACGTAATGCTTTCAGCAGCGTACATACATACACACTCGTGGTGCTATTTGATACAATAATGCATTTTTCATAAAAGGGTGATAAATCCAAAGGGTACCGTGTGTATCTGTCTCCCTTGAGATGTTATTTATGTGAGCAAATCGCGTATTTTAAAAGGGTTCTCTGTGCCAGGTCTTCCGGGTAATGGCTTTATTGCTTTGCTGAAATCAATTAATTTAGAAAACATACAATTCTATAATAAGCAATTAACAGCATATACACGTTTTTTTGTAGGTGAGAGAATGGCATCAACACAGCAGAAACTGGCACCAACAGCGTAGCGGATATTATACCCACACTGCAAATGATCCGAATAACAGTAAAAAATAGTTAAGTCATAATAAAATGTAATGTATGTATCCCCTTTGCTTCTTCTACGGCCAATCTACCTTTGTACGTAAAAGGTGCACAACCAACTTTTACACCAGCAGCATTTAGCGAAAAAAGTGGAATCTCTTGAAGAGAAAACTTGTTCATAAATATTTCATGCTTTTTTGAAAAGTTAAAAAATGGTGGAAAAAAGATTGAAATGTGATGGCGAACAAGCCAACAACAACACAAATGATAATGATGACTGTATTAAGATTTGAATACCTATTTTTAAATATTATATATATCTGTATAATATTTAGAAAAATAGGTTTGCTCTTTGTTTCTCATACACAAAGTTGCGTATATTTAAACGCCTAAATAAAAGCACAATTAAAAGAGAGAGACTGAAGAGATATGATGGTGCCAACAAGTTAAACTTTCTGTTGGGAGAAATGAGACCACCAAAGGTGTAAACGATGATGTTAGCTATCACCAGAGCAACAGAAAAGACGAGAGAAGTTTTTTTGAAGCGCCTTTACATTAAATATTTCTTAACTTTATCAAAATAACGAATCTCTTAAACGGTTAATACATCTGTCTTTCACTTGTGTAGTTACAGCAACATTTGCTTGCACCACCAGCAGCAGCAGCAGAGATCACAACGAATCCCCTTTGTTCATGAATATTTACGTTTAGAGCAAAAAACATATACGCAACTCATCATTCATAGATGAACACGTCTACAAAATGAATATCCTCTCGATCTCGGTGGCATTGGTATAAAAACACGACATGAACTGTTTGTCTAATTAATTATTCCTTTGAAATCAATTATCCCAGAAATGGGACGATGATACTCCACATCGTTGTCGGCTTGAGCAGCTACCTGGATTATGGAGTAACCGCGCTGTAATCTGTGAAATAACAATAATGATACGGCACCCATATAACAGGGGAAAAAGTAAAGAACATGCCCACATTTACATGATGACGATCATCCCATCCATCCATCCCACCATCATCATCCTCCTTCTCGTCTTCCTTTTTATGTAACCTTACCGACCGCTCTTGTTTCACTCTAACATAATATTTGTGTGTGTACCTTGCCGCAACTCGAAAGAACGCCATATGGGAACAGGTACAGAGGAGCAACAATGTATATATATGCGCCGTTTATCAATGTGAAAATGTTCGCACATTATCCTGATTAACTTTTAGTGAGCATTATGTAATCATAATGTAGCATGCTTTTGCAAGGTTATTAAACACAAAGCATGTTATGTGATGATGATGAGTTAGGTTAAGGTTAAGTCCGATGGAATTGGAAGGAGGTAATAACGATAAAGCAATGGTGGCATCTTTCCTGGCTACAAGAATGAACTTTTTCAACCTTTGGGTTTAATCCCCACTCAATCATAATCCAAAGATTTTCTACCCGAGAGCTCTGAGCAAGAGAGAGAGAGAGAGAGAGAGAGAAAGACGAAAGACTGAAGCCACTCATCTACGTTGTTATTTGTTATTATTATTATAATGCTTCTCTTTTGTAGGTATTGTGTTACAAAAAGCACGCAAAAAATTGAAGAGTATACTATCTGGGCAAGTTAGTGACAATATTGTCACCCTATTAGCTACTGTTCTGAATGAAAGAACCAGTTTCACTAGTTGTCTTATCTGTGTAACTGCAAAAGTATTTTTTTGTTTTGGACTTTTAGAACTGACTTACTGTCTGCCTATATATGAGGATGTTCATGGTGAACAAACAGGAGTAGTAATATTACGAACGACGATAGACGCAATAATTCTTATTACCTCTCTATGCCTTTTGCGTTTTATGTGCTGCTCCTGATTTCAGTCGGATTACCTGAATGAGGAGCCGAAGAATATGTACACGGTGGGTTCTGCCTGCTTACGTAAATTTATGCACATGGAAAGCTTCAAAATTTAAATTCGATAGACGAGCATGGATAATCTTGTTTTTTCAGCAATAAAAGTAATAAAAAAGTTAGATTTATATAGGTTGCCAATAATCGGTATTCCTTTTTCGTTTTCCCTTTTAAGAATTAGAGGGTACGAGTTGTAGTAATGAGGGATGTGGAGAGGAGGTGAATAGAGAAGGGGGAAAAGTAAATAATCTTACAGATTCAATACAGGCATGCTTTGAACCCTCGCTTTTTGAGTACTTGTCACACGTCATTACGTTTTCTCCTTTTTTTCTTACGTTTCTACTTAAGTATTTCAGATAGACTTTGTGGCAGCATTANTTCTTTTGTTCCATTATCATTTTTTCAGAGCACACACCAGCAGCGTAGAGTTATTTCACTATCGCTGTGAATATAAACTGTTTTGCCCCTACCCATAATTATCTCTGAAAAAATTTGACTGTTTATAAGTACAAGCAGAAGCTCCGAGAGTATTTGTAGCTCAGGTATGACGACGACGGTACGTGGTGTGTAGTGTGGGGTGTCAGTGTAAACACCCTCCGTTCTATCACGGTGCTATCATCAACGAAAAGGAAAAGAAATTTTTATTTTTGATTTAAACTCGAAATGAAACGAAAAAGATTTGCTTTGCAGTCAACACTCCTACCAACCAAAGCAAGACAAACGAACGACTCTCTTGGGGAAGATTTCTCCTTAAGATTTGCATAAATCTCGTCAAATCATCAAGTTTAACAAGGAAAATGTTGAAGCGCTTTCTTGCCATCGCTTCCGCTGTCATGTTATCATTATTTTCATTTCGTTCATACACTTCTTTTTATGAGCATGCCTAAACACATCTTTTTCTAAAGAGCTCGCAGATTCTTGAGGACAATCCAAGCTTGGAAAGTCTAAACTCGTGTGTGTGTATGTGTGAGTGAGTGAGTATACGACGAGTAATAAGCTCTCATGTAATATGTAGCTTTTCTTATTCGCCGTGCTTTCCTGTGTCGGGTACAGGAAAAAAATGAATGGGAATGAAGAGCACACACAAGGAGCAGAAAACTCTAAATATCTCGTTGAAAACAGCTCGTCATTCTTCGGCATGTCATCATTAAAAGCCTCAAAATATTATTTCCCTGTAGTTGCCTCTTTTTCATAAAACCAAGCTGCCGACAAGTTTAAATCTTCATCCCTACGCTATTTTGAAAGTTCTAATAAAAATTTCAATTTTCGGTTGGGTGAGCACGAGAACATATTTTTACCACCTTGCCCATCGAATTCCACTGTCTATATAAACGGTGCGTTCAAATTCCCCTGGGTTGGAGGGAAATGAGTTACATTAATATTTATATTTACACTTACTGCGATAATGAATTGAATGGAGAAGAACAAACACCAAAAAGATAAAACAGATTTGTGCTTGTGCATCTACTAATATATAACGTAAAGAAAAGAGTATTAAAAAGGAACGAAAAAAGACAGAGCAATCTGATGTAACTCGACTGATTATTACTACCTCACAAACAGCCACCTTTTTCGTATATATCCGTGTAGTTCTGCGCTTTCAGTTTGAATCTTTTCATTTTCTCAAGACGAACTATTTTATTGACGATGATGATAAAAATGATATATGCTAGCCCATTATTTGTATAAATGAAACCAGAGTAAGGATGTTTTGAGAGAGGAGTGGTGATAGCAGTTTCGCCATCAGCGTTTTGGAACCTCGAACCTCACCATATCACCAAAAGGAATTTTTGTATTGCTGCGTACTGCTGCTGCTGTTGCTGCTTTTACCAAGCCTGTTCTCTGCTATTGGTTTAATACTCCCCTCTCCCAGAATAAACAGCACTTTCTAAGGTGCTTTCACAAAACCCTACAAGTTTTTGAGTGTGCAGCCGCTACATATACAACATAGCATCAGTTCCATTATTTTGTACTATTATAGCCACGTAAGATCCTATATAATTTATAATAACACATTCTCTCTCTCTCTCTCTCTCTCTCTGTATAGTCACACATGAAATGAATCAAAAAGATGTGTACACCTTATAGTCCCTATAAACAACGAACTGATGCGTACGTTCCTTCCTTCCTTGTGTGCCATGCCAGGTTGATATGCCATTCAGTCTCTGTGTGCTACTCTGGTATGCCGTATGTCTATCCATCCAAACAACTTCTTTCAAAACCGTACTGAACTCTAGAGAACTTGTGCTGTATAAGCAAACGAAAAATGAAGGCACCTCTTCTATTTCTCCTCTCTCTCGCTCTCTCTCTCTCTCACTCGCTCACAAACTAAACTCAGCAGCTCTTCTTCTTGAGAAGAGCACTAATGAAGGGTTGCCCATGGCAACTCTTCGTTTACTCTCTGCTCTTCTTCACCATTCTTTTTACTACTTGGGTAGTAGTAGTAAGTATTAAGTAAAGTACACATGGAGGAAGGAGAAAGAGAGAGAGAGAAACAGAAAGAACACATTTGCGTTCCTCTTCTACGATGTGTGCATTTTTGACAAGCAAAAATCCATAGATACATAATAATACAATATAATAATAATAATAATAATAAAAGATCTACACTTCCATATAAGTTCTATTCAATGTGTGCGTATAAATTCTCGGTTTTTTTTTATTTTCCTCCTTCGCTCGCGCCCCACTATTTCCTTGCTAGACGAACTGTGAATTTATATGAAATGTCCATGTGACGTGATACGATATCACTATTATTTGTTATCACTTGATGCAAGAATAGGTGCCTAATGCACGTACTGGTGGCAGTAGTATTAGTAGAAGAGAATATTATATACTGCATGTATTATGCCTGAATGAATGATGCTGTCTGTAAACAGAACAAAAAAGAAGGCATGTCTATAAGGCGCGCGTTTTTTTCCTTGTCATTATAAAAGAAAAAAAGAAAAAATCTATACACAAAAGAGGAGAGACGCATAGTTGTAGAGCGAGGACAGAGTACAAACGTTGACTTGTGAACATGTAACATCATTACTCATATTTTTGTCATTATTTTTGCTCAGTCAACTTACGCCTGACTCGTTCATGCATTTGCTTTCTGTTTTCTGCTGGCTGCATTGATATTTTAGGTAAACACACGACGGCTATCTAATAAAAATAAGGTAATCACGATGATGAAGATGATGATGACGACGATATGTTGCTTTAGAAGACTATAAACACTAAACAGTTTCCCGAAAAAGCATGTGATTTGAGAAAGGGATGTATGCACAGGGTGCCCTGTTTTCCTTTGACTGGTCAAATAAAACAAACTTTCCTTTGATGATGTTTTTCTGTATTGCTTTTCTTTTGGTAAAAGGGAAAAGTTTTCGTAACATTTTTCCCTTAACAAGGCTGCTGGTGGAAAGGTGAAATACTAAACACACATTGCAAAATGTGTACCCGAAAAAAAATTCTTGAAAATTGTTTATTTCATTATCAAACAAACCTTGACTATATTATTATTGGAAGTCTTGTAATTGTAGCTAGTTGTGCGCTACATATACTCACACAACTCGAGCAAGT